>SKCR01017537.1:0-95146 GCA_019454045.1 Zanthoxylum bungeanum | reverse complement strand
ATATTCATGTGAATCAGATTAACAATCCTCGGCAACGGTGTCAAAAACTTGTTACAAGATTATTGTACCGCAAGTATACGATGTCAAGTTTTAGTAAAAGATAAGTAAGAGTGTCGAATCGACAGAGATTGAAATCAAACTCACACTAAGTACTATTTTTAATAAACCTAACTTTATTTAGAAGCAATTTAAAATAAACTAAATTAAAACTAAAAACTAAAAAAATAAGATATCAAAACGTTTAATTAGGATAGTCCAAGATGAGATAAATTTTAGAGTCCGGTTTCATCTAGTTATCCCCTATGTATTTGTTATGCTAATCAATTATTACTAAATTTCTTAGTTTATAAGTGAAGAACCCTAAATTATTCTACTCCCTCTCCCGAGTGTCAAGTAAAAATATTATCAATTACTGACTTCGATATCCCTATAAAAATCAAGTAATTAACAACTCATTACGTTATATGATTCTTGCTAACGACTTCAAAGGAATTATAGGTCCTCCCGAACTCTATAACTTTCTTAGGTTATATTTTCTAGATCCTATTCAAAAATCCCTCTCCCAAGTGATATATTTTAAACATGGAATCATCTAATTTGTGGCCAACAAACTAAAAGTATTGAACACAAGAAAATATAAATACACTGAATTAAAACCTTGTAATAATTAATTTGGAAATCAAACATATAGGTTCAAGCATAGATTACATCATCATTTAGAATAATAAATTAGTTCATGACTAAATTAGACAAAAATATGAGTCAAGAACATAATAAACATCATAAGAGTTTAAATAAGAAAACTAGAAGATAAAACCCGAATCGAATCCCTTCATTTTCGGATGTCACCGTCTTTATCTCATCTTCTTGCTCTTCAATTTTCCTCCTTGGATCTCTCTAAATTATGTGTTTAGAGCATTCTAGTTGTCTTTTTTCTTCCTTAGGGTTTTCGACGTACTTATGTATTTATAAGGAAGTCCTGGAGTCATTGTGCTTGTAGAAAACAGACTTCCTATGATTATGAAAATCTTCCGGCCTCCTTCTCGGGAATTTGTGTGTATTTCTTCATGTTGGGTGTCGCGACATCAGAAATGGCATTGCGACACCTCCTTCTTTGCATGATTACTTGTTTTCGAGTATTTTTCTTCCATGCATGCTTCCTTTGCATCCGTAAGCTCCCAAAACACGTACGTTAACCTCAAGATACATGCTCTAATGCTCCCTATCAATAAAACATAAAACAAACTATAAAATACATTAAAATGACACGAAACCTAATAAAATAATAAGCTAAGAATATTGTACGAATAAGTGAGTATAAATTGCACTTATCATTTGCTCAAAATTTCAACAAAATTGATCCTCCACCGAAAGGTGTTTTGCACCACATGCATGGCAACTCTCCACATGCATGGCAGTTGGATTTTACGGTCCTCAAAAGGTAAGATATAGAGGCGGTAAATATAAGTATATTGACCGCTCATCATGTTGTTTGGTACATTATCTCAGTCCGTTTTGCATTGCCATTGCTGGCAGTGGTCATGTATTTTTAGTGATCCAGATGATAAATCCTTGATTTATCTTAATTTCTCTTATCTGAGGTAGCATTCATAATTTTTCTCCTATCTTCATTCTTTGGTCCATTTCATTCTCTCTTATTAGATACCATTCTCAGTTACTGATTGACTAGAACCTATTAAGGCAACCCTTTTAAACACCACTTTGCCGGAAAACCTGGTAGCTATATATGACAGGTCATTGTTCATTTGGCCAGAAAATATAGCCAGAACAGCTCTTAATGCATTTTAGAATTTTGTTAGAATTATAGAAAGTGCCCGAAAAATCTCCTTCTAAGAAAAATTTTACAAGTGCATGCAATCAGAAAGAAAACAAGTTGTGTGTTTCCATATTTGCAGTAAATTTCTGATTCCGGTTAATCTCTGTTGGACTATATATGTTCATGAAGTTAAGGTATTTTTAATAAGTTGGCAATTCCAAGAAATGATAAGCTGTGATGGCAATATGCATTCTGTATCAATATGAAAAGAATATGCATGTATATTGAACATGAGTTCATTTTCCTGGATCACAACTCACTCTATAAAAATATGGAATTACTTTCTCTTAAACATAAAGCGAAGAGCAATGGCTATCAATGGATTCCTCCTCTTACAATGCTTATCATTCATCCTTTTCCTCAACATGAGCTCAGTGTGGGGTGCCACTCATGAAGATAGGAAGGCAAGAGTCAGTTACCTTTGTTTTGCAGCTGTTGGTTGTTCTCTATTTTTCCAATTATGAATGAACATAAATGCAAGTCACTTTCAAATATAATGATGCAGGTCTATATTGTTTACATGGGGGCACTTCCTAAAGGGGAATATGTAACAACATCACATCATCTAAGTATTCTACAAGAAGTTGTTGAGGGAAGGTAGTGGTATTCATATAAATTAAGTTAAATTTCGTTTAAATTCTCTACTTGACTCTCCCTCTTATAAGTGTGTGCAGCTCTGCAGGAGACATATTGGTTAGAAGTTACCAAAGGAGCTTCAATGGATTTGCAGCCAAGCTCACTGATCGTGAGCGGCAAAAGCTGGCCAGTAAGTACCCCCAATACTAGGGGTGGCAAAACGAATCAACGAATCGAATTTGTATCGAATCCTAAACGAATCGGATAAAAATATGATTGATTCGTATTCGATTAGTTTATTAAACGAATCCTAATATCAGGATTCTTATTCGATTCGTTTATTAAACGAATCGAATACGAATATTCGTTTAGTCAATGATATTATTTAATAAAATAATTTACTACACTTGATTTATATTAATTCTTCATAAATATATTATATATATATATATATATATGAAATATGTAATTAATATATTTACTAAAAAGACCTCACAAAATATCGAAAATATTACTTTTTCTATGATAATTAGCTATAATTTCTCTAATCTTAATTGAAAATTAACAATAACTAGTAAATAAAAATAATAAAACGAATCCTAAACGAATAAACGAATCAATGAGCTTAAATTCGTATTCGATTCGTTTAATAAACGAATCGACTCATTTATTAAGCGAATTCATTTTTTCAAACCCGTATTCACTTTAAAGCGAATCGAATCGAACAAATAAACGAATCTGACCCAAATTGCCACCTCTACCCAGTACTTTTGTGTGTTACTTTAATTAAGGATACATTTCGATTGTTTTCTTTTTTTAAAAATTACAGCTTATATTTACCAACTGTTTTATATGCAGGCATGGAAGGAGTGGTTTCTGTCTTTCCAAGAACAACTCTCCAACTCCATACCACCAGATCGTGGGATTTCATGGGTTTAAATCAATCTATTACTCGAAAACGCAGTGTTGAGAGTAATATTATAGTAGGCGTTTTAGACACTGGAATCTGGCCTGAATCTGAAAGTTTCAGAGATGAAGGTTTTGGTCCTGCTCCCAAGAAATGGAAAGGTGTTTGCAAAGGTGGCAAAAATTTCACTTGCAACAAGTAATGTATCTCCCTTCTTTGTTGGCTCCAAAGATTATCCGAGTTCTCATTTGGCCAATCTGGATTGCTATTATGATTTAGACATGGCAGGCCGAGATTTCACCTCTGATAAATACTGATGTTGTTGCAGCAAAATAATTGGAGCTCGATATTACTCATCAGACGATTTATTTGATACCGCCATAGATGAAGAGGGTCATGGAACTCACACTGCCTCTATAGCTGCTGGAAATGAAGTAAAGGATGCAAGTTTTTATGGACTGGCACAAGGAACTGCCAAAGGAGGAGTTCCATCTGCAAGAATTGTTGCTTACAAAGTTTGTTCTCTTTTAGGGTGTTTATCAGATGACATATTGGGTGCATTTGATGATGCTATTGCTGATGGTGTTGATATTATCACAGTATCATTAGGAGGAAGTTTCGCACTTCAGTTTAATGACGATCCCATTGCAATTGGTGCTTTTCATGCTATGGCAAAAGGCATACTGACCTTAAATTCAGCAGGTAATAGTGGTCCTGATCTAGGAATCACATCTAGCGTAGCTCCATGGCTGATATCCGTAGCAGCCAGTAGCACAGATCGCCTTTTTGTTGATAAAATTGTTCTTGGCAATGGAAAGACAATATTGGTATGAATAACTGATTCTCGTATTCGCAAACATTACATGTATCCAAAATTTCTACAAGTTTCCTAACGATCTGTACCTATCAACAGGGTTATTCAGTTAATTCTTTCACTATGAAAGGAATAAAGTTTCCCCTGGTATATGGTAAAGAAGTTTCTGACTCATGTGATGAATTATCCTCCCAGTAGGTTCCTCTTAGTGTTTCATTTCAGATCTTTACTTGCTCATAACAGACCAATATTTAAAAATTTTGTAAATCTACAGGTTGTGTGAAGGAGAGTGTGTTAATAGTAGCTTAGCAAAGGGAAAGATAGTTATTTGTCAAACAATTAGCGGGTATCCAGTGGCTCACAGGGTTGATGCCGCAGGATCAATCTTGTTAAATGATTTCTTCGACAAAGTTTCCGTTGTTGTTTCATTGCCAGCAGTGGCTATAAGCCAGGACAAATTCGACATGCTGTTATCCTACAAGAATTCTACAAAGTATTATCAACCTTGTTAAGTTACAATTTCACTTTTTTTTGCATTCAAGAAAATAATTCAATCTTTGCATACCGATTACAGAAATCCTGAAGCAGAAATATTTAAAACTGATGCAATCAAGGATTTTGATGCTCCTGTTGTCGCCGCCTTTTCTTCACGCGGGCCAAATACAATTTCACCAGACATCTTGAAGGTATAAAGTCTTATAAACGTAGTACTATCCCCTACAGAAATACTAATATGCATTATGCTGATTTGATGCTGAAACATCATTCAGCCAGACATAAGTGCCCCTGGAGTAGATATATTGGCTGCATTTTCACCTCTTTCCAGTTCTTCTAGTGATCCGAAAGATAAAAGGAGACCTAAATATAGTGTAATATCTGGAACATCCATGTCTTGCCCTCATGCTGCTGGTGTAGCTGCATATGTTAAATCATTCCACCCTGACTGGTCTCCTTCCGCCATCAAATCAGCCATTATGACTAGCGGTAATTTTTTTTGAGATAAAAAATCATATTGTTCTGATAACTTGATATATAAGTTAATGTTTCTGAATCACTAGGTTTTTTTCTGCCTGTAGCTTGGACCATGAATTCTTCCAAAAATACAGAAGCTGAATTTGCATACGGATCTGGACATGTCAATCCAGTAAAAGCTATTAATCCGGGGCTTGTTTATGAAGCTATCAAACAAGATTACTTAACATTTCTCTGCAGCCTTGGTTATGATGAGAAGAAACTAAGAATGATTTCAGGAGATAACAGCACTTGTCCTACAGGCTCAGATAAAGTATCACCGAAAGATCTCAATTATCCGTCAATGGCAGCTCGAGTTTCACCTGGAAAGTCTTTCACGTTAAACTTTCCAAGAACAGCTACGAATGTTGGCCTTCCAAACTCAACTTACAAGGCAAAAATCTTGCAAAATTCAACAATTAGTATCAAAGTTGTTCCGGAAGTTCTCTCCTTCAAGTTCTTGAACGAGAAGAAGCCTTTCAGAGTTACTGTTACTGGAAATGGTTTGGCAAATGGAACAATAATTTCTGCATCCCTGGTGTGGTCTGATGGCAGTCACATTGTGAGAAGTCCAATTGTTATACATTCACAAGGGGCAAAAAGCTGAAATCAACATGATTAATATGTTTAGTATTGGAATAAATTTCAGAACTCCAATTTGTTACCAACATTTCCAATTGATGTTTAAATCTTGTATTCAGATCAAGTCACTATATATAATGATATTTAATTAGTAATCTTCTGCTCAGCAATTTTGCAAGGTTTTTTTTAATATGCTATAAAAATGTTTTGCTACCATCCCTAAAGAATTTTCATTATAATGATGCAAGTCTAATTGCAAAAATTTATATCACATACACAGGATAATATAGAATCGATTATGTTGTTAAGTACAACATCTCGGTCCATTTTAGTATTGCTATTGCTGGCAGTGGTCATGGATTTTTAGTGATCCATATGACAAATCTTTGATTTATCTTAATAGATCTGTATCTGATCAGCTAGCATTCATAATTTCTCTATCTTCATTCTTTGGTTCCATAATTCCATTTTATTCTTCCTTATTAGACATCATCTGAATGGCTAGAACGTCTTAAGGCAACCCGTTAAACACCATTTTCGCCGAAAGATCTGGTAGCTATAGATATCAGGTCATTGTTTATTAGGCCAGAAGGTCTTTTAAGGACAGAATAAAATAATGTGATTAGTTTTTTTTTTTTTAAACTGCAGAGAGGCCATATGAAGAAACTTTTTAAGTGAATTTAATTAGCATTGCCACTTTCTGAAATTTACAAGGAGAAGAAAAGATAGCCAGAACAGATCTTATTATATTTTGGATTCCTGTTAGAATTATGGAAAGTGACTGGAAAATCTCATTTCAAGACAAATTCTAAAAGTGCATGCAATCAGAAAGAAAAGGGGTTGTGTGTTTCTATATTTGCTGTAAACAGGTTCAGAATTTTCTCTAGTTTCTAATCACAAATTACTACAACCTGATTCTGATTCATCTCTGTTAGAAATATGAATTATATATGTTCATGAAGTTAAGATATTTAAGGTTGCAATTCCAAGAAATGAATATGATTAGCTGTAATAGCAAGATGCATTCTGTATCCAATATGAAAATGAATATGGATGCTTACTGAACATAAGTTCATTTTCCTGGATCACAACTCAACCTATAAATACATAGAATTAGTTTCTTTTAAACAGAAAGCTTAGAGCAATCAGCAATGGCTATCAATGGATTCCTCCTCTTACAATGCTTGTCCCTCATCATTTTTTCAGCATGAGCTCATTGTGGGGTGCCAGTAATGATTAGAAAGGCAAGAATTAATTAACTTTGTTTTCCAGTATTAGTTGTTCTCTCTATTATCCAAAAATTAATTTTAAAACCTTTTCAAATTACTGAATAAATAATTTAATATCTAATATGCATAATTTATTCATATTTCACATTAAATTATTATTCGATATCAAATAACGACGTTTACATATATATAAAAAAAGTCGCGAACGTTTACGAAAACGTTTTTCCGCACAAATGATGACGCAAAACACATTTTTGACTGAACCGACCACCCAAAACTTATGGGGACTGCCCAGGGAGCCCCAGTAGTGTTAGGGCAGTCATGGGCGGCCCGAACAGTGACGAACGCACCGGTGGGACAGCCGTCACCCGATGGGCGCAAATGGTCACCCGGGAACGCCGGGTTTGGTCGCCGGGGTTCGCGTTTGTTATGGCAACTCTGAAACACTTTCCGGCAATTGTTCCAACTCCCAAAACACACCAATGCATCATATGACATCAAATTCATCACAAATTTCCAGTTTTTCCAGAACTGATCCAGAAATCGAAATTATCAAATTCATGCTTTAAATCCAAAATTTTCAACATTAATCAAATTAATTTCAACACCAATCAAAGTCACCACACATGAAGCACCCAAGAACAATTCTAGGTGTTATAAGAGTGATCATAACACTCTAGAATGACAACATGTCATCAAATGAACAAATTGGCCTAATATTACAATAATATCAACCAAAACATTTCACACATGCCAACACCTCCAATTCCATCCACCACAACCAAAAGCCCCAAATTTTACAAGCAAAGAAACCCTATAACCATTCTAAGAAATCAAGAACCAAGAAACTAATTTCAAGCTTAGGGGGGTTTTGAAGATCACCTTTAACACTCCAAATTTCCTTAAGCACTTTCTTGATTTTTCTTCACTTTTTCCATGGATTATCAAACAAATTTGGAAACCCATTTCTTATGAAGCTCTCGGAAAAATGGAGAAAGAATAATGAAGAAAACAATTTTTTTTTTTTTAAATGAGGATGTCGACTTTCCTTTAATTTCAATAAATTAAAATAAGGATAAGATAAGCTTTAATGTGAACAAATCAAATTTGCACATATAAGCTTAATAAAATCATGGCACATGTTCCAATAATAATTAAACAAATTTCATAACATTTATGAAAAAAGTTTATTAATTAATCATTTAAATATTTAACAATTAAATATCCAAATAATCAATTAATATAATTATTATTATATATGTATTTTATTTACAATAAATAACAAATACATATATTTATGGCATGCGTCAAAATCTCATTTGACAAATAATTAATGTATATCTAATCGTATTATGTATCAAATACAAATACACAATAATTACGGCTGACTAAATTTTCCTAATACATGTGTTATCGTTTAATCGATTAAATGATTTGAATTAACTCACTTAATCCGATGAAGTATTATGAATAATCAGTATTATTCATATCGCGTTGCCCAAGTGCTCAACGAGTACACTTCATATTATGTGACTCTCTGAGTTTAGGTTTATCCGTCACGAAATCAAATTTTGTGTCCATAATTCATCCGCTCATGGATTATGACGACCACAGATAATCTCGCTAAACTATGCAATTCGAGGTCATTGCATACGTATAATCCCTCTGTCACAGGCTATCCATATTATACCTGGGATATAGATGAGAACGTCAAATGCGTTCGGTATAATATAGTCGACTTTCAATTTACGATATCTAAATAACACTCGAAACTGATTTCCGAAGTTATACCACAGCCATGGATTTACTAGATCGTAAACACGTGTAAGATGCCTATGCTCTGTACACAGGACTGACAGATCCTCTCTTAATACGTACTGGATATCATGAGCCTCAGTCCACACCTTACGAACAGACAAAGGTCTGATCATGAATAGATCGGTGACGTGACTCCCATCAAAGTATAGATGATAACTCATATATCCCACTGTGGTATCTCAAGTCGAAGGACCACTATGCTCGCTCAACTCGAGAAGATTCCTATTAACGTTGGTGTACCATCTATTAGGAGATATTCAGTGAGTCGTTCAATATTTATCAAATAAACACATACATGTCTATACGAGTCTCCCGAGACTCATGGTTCATTGGGATAAACCATTAGACCAAGTCACGATATATGACATGTACTGGTCTCATCGGATTTTACTAACCGACCTTTGTTAGTAAATCTTGACTAGGAACTTTATTTAAGGATATACATCTTATAGTGCGCTTTCCAATGTCAATTACAAACTATGTTATAACTGTACACTACATTGTAAATCCTAGGGTCTTTATCTAATATATGCGTATTATTAAATCAGATTTAGTTTTAATCTAATCATAATTAGATATCTAATCGCAATTAGATCGAATATGTGTATAAAAGACAAGAGGTGCTACCACTAAATAAGTAATATTATGGAAAAATAAATTGTTCGTATTTATGATTCGGACATAAATACAATCCGAATTGGCATTCTGAGCACCAACCATAACAGTTTTTTCATACATGCAGATGGAATACCTGCTGGACACCAACATGAATGTACTGACTAGCAAAATAGCAGAAGAAGATCAGGCCCAACGATTGCAGGGTAAGCTGACCAAGAAAGAGAAAGATCTCAACAAGAAGTTTGAGAAGGCCAAGGCTGAAAATGACTCACTTTGTCGGGCCATCTAGGTCACAAAAGGGGAGAAGGATGATGTCAGAGCTGAGTCTGCTGCTCGGGCCACAGATCTGAAGTTGTTGTAGGGTAAAACCACCATGGCTGAGGCACAACATAACAAAATCAAGAGTTAGCTGGCCAAAATAAAAGTTGAGCTGTCTGAATTGCAAGCCCACCTCATCGATTGCGTTGAAAAAGCTAAGATCGATACCCTTATTGAAGGGTTAAACCAGTCATTGGAGCTTATTGCCAATACTTATCCCAAGAATTTCCTAAGGATACTCCAAACGCACATTTCTATGGGTTCAGCCCCATCTTTTATTTCCGTAAGAGTTCAATCCCTAAGGTCCTTCAAATAGTCATTGGGTAGTACTGTCATTATAATCATATCATCGACATAGACTTGTATCATTTTTCAAATGAGGGGCTTGAAGATCCGGTTTTCCAACCTTTGATACGTTGCCCCAGTATTTTTCAACTCGAATGGCATTAACCTGTAGCAATATAGCCTCTGATCCGTGATGAATGCTATCTTTTCCTTGTCATCAGGGAACATTCTGATTTGTTAGTATCTTGAGAATGCATCCATGAAGCTTAAAAGCCCATGACAGGCCGTGGAATCCACTAATTGATCAACTTTAGTAAATGAGAAGCTATCATTCGGGCTAACTTTGTTCAAATCGGAGAAGTCCACGCACATTCTCCATTTGTCATTAGCCTTCTTGACCAAGACCATATTTGATATCCTATCTAGATACTTAACTTTTATAATAAACTTGACATGTATTAATTTAACCACCTCTGCGTGGATGGCTTCATACTTTTATTGGTTGAAAACTCTCTACTTTTACTTCACCGCTTTATGAGGTCGGTCTATCAACAGACAATGACTTATGACATGAGGATCTATCTTAGATATATCTCAATGACTCTATGCGAAAACATCCGTATATCCCCTTAGGAATTCAATGAGCTATCTCTTCAAATTTTGTTCTAACTGACCCTAACCTTAACTGTCTTCTCTGAGTCAAAGTACTCCATAGACTCTAACTCATCTCCCTCTCCTCTATACTGGATGGGATCCTCGGGTTGGGGATCGACATATTCCAACTAAACCGATTCTTCATCTCTTTCTTTCCTCTTTTATGCTACAATATCATCAATACATATGACATCTTTTGACGTAGCTGTCAAACAACTCATTTCCATTTTCTAATTACCACATACTACACTGACCCCATCATTGGCTAGGACATTTAATTTTAAGTAGTAGCTCGACATAACTGCTCTCGATTTCATCATAAAGGGCCTCCTAAAATCATTTGGTAGTTGCTCAAATAATCTACCACAATAAAGTTCATCATAATAATCCGAGTGTGAATGGTCGTCCCAACGGTCATTGATAGTTACGCCTGAGCAAATGGAATAATCGAAGATCCCCCGAATCCATATAATGAGGTTGCATCCTAGATCAAAGTGGTGAACTCTACTCCCAACCCATTCAGGGCCTCTTTGGATATAATATACACTGCACTCTCGGGGTCCACCAATATTCTATCCTCCTCCGACCAGCCTATGTTGGCCTTGATTATCAGTGCATCATTATGAAGGTAATTCACTCCAAAAACGTCCTCATAAGTAAATATTTTTGGCACTAGTATGGGCTTCTGAATCCTCGGGGCTCTCTCAGTGGTCATCACCTCATGACCATTGATTCGGTAATATTTATTCCTTACCCAAATCAAGTCCTCTGCTAACGTTCTTGCCCCAAATATGGTGAACATGGGCCTTTGCTTATTACGATGCCTTGCCCTCATGTCTTCATGGTCACTCATAGAGGTAGTCGTTCCTCACCATGTCTTCAACTTGCTCAACTAGATCTCTGCAGTTTTAGGTGACATGACCCCTCATATTGCGATGTGAGCAATAAGACTTGTTGTCTATTCTTTCAATCGGGAACCTTCTGGAGTCGGGCTGGGTCAATAATTCTTTATCATGCACCTCATGTGCTATCTGAGACAAGGGTCTGTTAAGGGTTGTGTATGTCGTGTCCCCCGTTACACATGCAACTTTGATCGAAGGCCTTCTCTCTAGGATCGAGTTTCTTAGGACCAACGACCTAAACTCCTTCTGCCTCGGGCCCGTTCCTCTCCATCCACTGCCACTATCACGATAATTATCCTGCCTCGGTTCCTTATTTTCCCAAGCAACTCATTTTCTGACTACCTTTTCCTCTTCTTCAAGCAGCACAAACCTTCTAGCATGCTCTAAGATGTTGCATAATCTGGAATCTCTTGAATCCTAAGGTGAGACCATAATCTCCCAACCTTTAGTGCTCCCTTAAAACTCTCCAATACTTCTGGGGGTGTGAAAGTGCTAGATCTAGAGCTAGTAAGGTGATTCAAAGTTATGTCAATGTATTCATCTCGCTAGCAAATCTAGCTTTCTCTTCTTCCCCACATCCAACTCCAGACTGTGATATCTATCCAGAAAATTCTTTAGTGGCTCGTCATCCCACTGTTTCACCATCCTTAATGACTCGATTCTCTTCCTTGGTGCGCACACCCATTTGACATGGTGCACAAAAGACTTCCCCAGCTTTGAGAAGCTACTGAAACTCCCTAACACTAGGTTTCTGAATCATAAATTGGCCGGTCCCCCTAAAGTTAGTGGGAATACCTTGCATATCGCCTCCATAATCATTCCCTGGATTTCTATAAGCAAAATGAATTTTACAATGTGAGATATAGGATCTGTATTACCTTTATAGATGTCCATTATAGGCATGGAGAACCTCATTGGGAACTCCATTTTCAGCACATTTTTTTATAAAAGAGGATGCTATTTCCGAATCTTGATCCTCTATGACACTCAATCGAGAGCCTATCTCCCACCTTCTCATTTCCTACTGAAACCAGCTCCTCCGATGACCTTTGAAAATTCCACTGTCTCTTGCTAAAGACTTCCTCACTATCCTCTCTTCGAGCATGGTGTCTCCTCCCAGGCCGAGCTCTTTCTGTCATTGGTCTTGAAAATACCTCAAATCACTCTCCCTAAAATAGGGGTTGTCGCTGGATGACTCCGGGGTTCGTTTATCATTTCCCTCTCCCGAGGCTCCTTCACTGGCGCGACACTGAACATGACTACCGATTTGACCTTTTTTTGGGTTTCTCCTCACAATCTCTTACTCACATTCTAGACCAACGACCTTCTTTCCGCCAATGATTTCATCCCTCCATATGACTTGGCCCCGTATATGCTTGTTTCCCGTCTTCTATTCCAACTTCTCAATTTTTTCCATCTCGGCCTTCATGAAGGTTTAAGTCGTCTTCTTTTCTTCTCTGGCCTTTTCCTTTTCCACTCGCAAGTTTTCCTCTATCTTCGCCATCCACTCAACCATTGAGGCCTCATGAGCTCTATGATTCTTGTCCTTTGCCATCGTCTTAATGTGTTTTACTATTTTTTGTATTGATCCCCAGAGACAGCGCCAGCTGTTGATGATTATTTTTCATTCGAAGGGCAAATAGGGAATTCACCTCTCGAATAAAACCTTCATCGAATATTGAATTTGTTTGATTAGTAGGAACCACATAAATTTGATAAGCAGATGAGGTAAACACAAAATTTACGTGGTTTAGTGGAAACTGTCTCATACTTATGCCTATGGGAGAAAGATGGTATTTTATTCCGCCTTGGGGTCAAACCGACCCAAGCTACAAATAGGGGAGCATAAATACAATGATAAAACACCTTTGGTCTTAACAAGCCCGGTATAACTCTCACAAGTAGTCGGGTAAATGACATGCTTCCTCTCTATCTATCTTTAGCTATTAAGTTCTTGATTTTACAAGTTGTGAAAAATGAAATTTGCTAACTCCTGAAACAGTAACTTGAACCCCTTTATATAGACTTCAAAAATATTATACCATCGACCATGATGTCAACCAACATCAATAGGTCATCATCACAAATGCTGCCTTCCTCAATTACCCTCAATCCAGCCAATCAGATTAGCTTAATCCTCTGTCACTGCACCGGCCTATGGCGGCTCTGCTATTCCACTGTCCTACCACTGCACCGGCCTATGAATAGCTAGCAGGGGCTAATTTAAATGAGAAATGTTACTTTCCTCATCATCATTAGCCTTCTACGTCATACATCTTTGATACTGTTCGACTGTTGATCCCATATTCGTTCCTCTGGTCAGGATACTGAGGCAGATGATACTTATCAAAGCCATGTCTTTAAACTCTTCAATTAGATTGGGCTCATTCATATGGACCTCATCTGGTCGGATACTACAAACTCTAAGAAAATACCAAATCATTACTCTTCATATGGTCGGGTCAGTATCACCACTTACATCATCTCTAACATGTTCTGCCATTAGGAGATCTTCCTTGTACCATGTAGTCGGGTTTTCCTGCCAAACCCTATCTCTTTCCGGGCCCTTGGATCTTTGCCATCCATAAGTACAATCTATCTTCCACCATTCCTCAGTATCTGAACCTTCATCGGGATAATAGTCTTCAAAAAACCACCATCAATAAAGAATTTTCATTATAATGATGCATGACTAATTGCAGGATTTATGTCACATACACAGGATAATCTAAAATTTATTTTGTTGTCTAGTACAATATCTCAGTCCATTTTTCATTCTATTGTTAGCAGTGGTCGTAAATTTTTAGTGATCCAGATGATAAATCAAAGATTTATCTTAGTAGCTCTATAACTGAGCTAACATTCAGAATTTCTCGTATCTTCATTTTTTGGTTATATTTCCTGAATGGCTAGAGCCTCTTAAGGCAACCCTTTTAAACACCATCTTCGCGGAAAAACCTTGTGGCTATATATGAAAGGTCAGTGTTTATTAGTGATGAGATGGTTCGAAAATCAACAATCAGGGGTCTAAATGGAAGAGTTTCAGACTTATGTGGGTCAAAAGTGGAGTAACTGATATCTCTCAAGGACCAAACTGATATAAAGTAAGAGTTTGGTGATTAGCGAGAAAATTAGTTAGTGGTGCTTAACATCATTAATGGTGTGTGAGTCTTGGTTATCAAGAACTAATTGTCTGCATTGGACACAACCCGTCACAGATTTATTATTGGACTTTTCAACCCAAAATGGATCGGGTTGCGAGTCAGCTTTGATCCCCGTCACAGATTTATTATTGGGCTTTGCAACCCAAAATAATTCTATAAGGTAAGGAGAACCAATGATTTATATATTAGTTTAAGATCCTTCTAGTTAGGGATGCGATATATTACAATTGATCGATCTTGTAATTGGCATAGCAACTAGGATTACACGTTTTTTTTATTGCGGAGGGCCTGAAGAATCCAGCTGCATGCCATTGCCACCCACCATTAAAGAAACCTCCAAACAATTTTAGGTGGAGTTTGAAAATGGTGCAAGTTTCCAAGCTACTTTAGGTGGAACACTATTCCTTTGTTGATAATTTAGGCCAGAATTTTACTATAAATAGGGAGCTCATTCGAGAGCTCAAATCGTCCCAAATATTAAGCTTCAAGTGGAGAAAGTTTAGACAGTATAGAGAGAAGTCAAGTTTTTTGTAAAGTTTAAACACTTTGTAAAATCTATTTTTTTTTTGGAATCGTTGGAAACTCTGCCCCCAAACCACCCTTTACAAGAAACGCACTCCCTAGATTCGAATTCAAGACCTCAAAGTGAAATCCTGAACCCTACACCACCAAGTCACACCCCTTGGGGACGTAAAGTCTATTCTTGTAGAAATAGAATTCATTTTTTCCTCATAAACACTCTTTATTGATCAGAGAATCACAATAGGGCCCATGAAGCCATATGAAGAAAACATTGAAGTGAATTTAGTTAGCATTGCCACTTTTGGAAATTTACAAGGAGATGAAAATTTAGCCAGAACAGCTCTTAAAGCATTTTGAAATCTTGTTAGCATTTTGGTAAGTGCCTGAAAAATCTCCTTTTAAAGAGAGAATCTGTAAGTAAATGCAATCAGAAAGAAAACAGGTTGTGTGTTTCTATAATGGCAGTAAACAGAATCCGAATTTTCTTATTACACAATATTACACTTGATTCTGATTAATCTATACATGTTCATGAAGTTAAGATATATAAGTTAGCAATTCCAAAAAATGATTAGCTGAAATGGCAAGATGCATTCTGTATCAAGGAAATTATGAAAATGAATATGACAGCATAATCAACATGGGTTCATTTTCCTGGATCACAACGAACTTTATAAATATATAGAATTACTTTCTATTAAACATAAAGCGAAGAGCAATGGCTATGAATGGATTCCTCCTCTTACAATGCTTGTCCTTCATCCTTTTCCTCAACATGAGCTCATTGTGGGGTGCCACTCATGAAGATAGAAAGGCAATAACTAATTAACTTTGTTTTTCAGATATTAGTTGCTCTCTATTTTCCAATAAATGTAAGACACTTTCAAATATAATGATGCAATGCAGGTCTATATTGTTTACATGGGGTCACTTCCTAAAGAGGAATATGTAACAACATCACAACATCTAAGTATTCTACAAGCTGTTGTTGAGGGAAGGTAGTATTCATATAAATTAAGTTAAGTATTTGATTAAATTCTCTTCTGAACTCTCTCTCCATATATGTGGCTGCAGCTCTGTAGGAGACATATTGGTTAGAAGTTACCAAAGGAGCTTCAATGGATTTGCAGCCAAGCTCACTGATCATGAGCGGCAAAAGCTGGCCAGTAAGTACCACCCAGTACTTATGTGTGTTACTCAAATTAAGGATACTTCTTGATTATTTACTAACTGTTATATGCAGGCATGGAAGGAGTGGTTTCTGTTTTTCCAAGAACAACTCTCCAACTTCATACCACAAGATCGTGGGATTTCATGGGTTTAAATCAATCTATTACTCGAAAACGCAGTGTCGAGAGTAATATTATTGTAGGTGTTATAGACACTGGAATCTGGCCTGAATCGGGAAGTTTCAGCGATGAAGGTTTTGGTCCTGCTCCTAAAAAGTGGAAAGGTGCTTGTAAAGGTGGAAAAAATTTCACTTGCAACAAGTAATGTATCTCTCCCCTTTGCAGGCTTAATATTTATTAGTTCTCATTTAGCTAATCTCGATTGCAATAATGGTATAGCCATGTCATTCCGAGATTTCACCACTGATATATACTGATGCTATTGCAGCAAAATAATTGGAGCTCGATATTACTCATCAGACGATACATTTGATAATGCCAGAGATGAAGAGGGTCATGGAACCCACACTGCCTCAACAGCTGCTGGAAATGAAGTAAAGGATGCTAGTTTTTATGGAGTGGCACAAGGCACTGCTAAAGGAGGAGTTCCATCTGCAAGAATTGCCGCTTACAAAGTTTGTTCTCCTTTAGGGTGTTTATCAGATGACATATTGGGTGCATTTGACGATGCTATTGCTGATGGTGTTGACATTATCACTGTATCATTAGGATTCAGAGTTACAAGTAACTTAAGTGACGATCCCATTTCAATAGGTGCTTTTCATGCTATGGCAAAAGGCATATTGACCTTAAATTCAGCTGGCAATAATGGTCCTGTTCTAGGTTCGACATCTAGCGTGGCTCCATGGTTGATATCCGTAGCAGCCAGCAACACGGATCGCCTTTTTGTCGATAAAATTGTTCTTGGCAATGGAAAGACAATATTGGTATGAATAACTGATTCTTGTATTCGCAATCATATATGTATCCAAATTTTCTACTAGTCTCCTAATTATCAGTATCTATCTACAGGGTTATTCAATTAATTCTTTCTCTACGGAAGGGAAAAAGTTTCCGCTGGTATATGGTACAGAAGTTTCGGAATCATGTGATGAATTATCCTCTCAGTAGGTTACCCTTAATGTTTCATTTCAATTCTTTACTTCCTCATAAAAGATCAATATTTAGGAATTTTGTTGCAGGGAGTGTTATGGAGGATGTGTTGATAGTAGCATAGTGAAGGGCAAGATTGTTATTTGTCAAGCATTTTTAGGGTTTCCTGAGGTTCACAAAGTTGGTGCCGCAGGATCAATTTGTTAAATGACCAATTCGACAAAGTTTCCAATGTTGTTTCATTACCAGCAGCGGCTGTAAGCCAGAACAACTTCGACAGCCTTATCTTCTACAAGAATTCTACAAAGTATTATTACCTAGTAAGTGAGAATTTCACTTTATTTCATTCCAGAAAATAATTCAAACTTTGCATACCGATTGCAGAAATCCTGAAGCAGAAATACTAAAGACTGATGCAATCAAGGATCTTGAAGCTCCTGTTGTCATTGCCTTTTCTTCACGCGGGCCAAACGTAATTGCACCAGACATCTTGAAGGTATATATTCTTTGAAACTTAGTGTGGTCATATAAAGAAATTCTAATATGCATTATGCTGATTTGATGCTCAAACATCATACAGCCAGATATAACTGCCCCGGGAGTAAATATATTGGCTGCATTTTCACCTCTTGCTCCGGTTTCCATTGACCCGGAAGATAAAAGGCAAGCTGTATATAATATCTTATCTGGAACATCCATGTCCTGCCCTCATGTTGCTGGTGTAGCTGCATATGTTAAATCATTCCACCCCGACTGGTCTCCTTCTGCCATCAAATCAGCTATTATGACTACCGGTAAATTTTTTTCATTAAAACTCATAACTTTCTGATAACTTATTCTGCAAGTCATTGTTTCTGAATCAACAAGTTTTGTTGTGCCTGCAGCTTGGCCCATGAATTCTTCCAAAAATGCAGAAGCTGAATTTGCATATGGATCTGGGCATGTCAATCCAGTAAAAGCTGTTGATCCGGGGCTTGTTTATGAAGCTATCAAACAAGATTACTTAACATTTCTCTGCAGCCTTGGTTATGATGAGAGTAAACTTAGAACGATTTCAGGAGATAACAGCACTTGTCCCAAAGGCTCAGATAAAGCATCACCGAAAGATCTCAATTACCCGTCAATGGCAGCTCAAGTTTCACCTGGAACGTCTTTCACATTAAACTTTCCAAGAACAGCTACGAATGTTGGCTTTGCAAACTCAACTTACAAGGCAAAAATCTTGCAAGATTCAAGAGTTAGTATCAAAGTTGTTCCGGAAGTTCTCTCCTTCAAGTCCTTGAACGAGAAGAAGCCTTTCAATGTGACTGTAACTGGAAAAGGTTTGCCAGATGGAAAAATTGTTTCTGCATCCCTGGTGTGGTCTGATGGCAGTCACATTGTGAGAAGTCCAATTGTTGTACGTTCACTAGTGAGATGAAGCTGAAATTGAATATGATTTATATTTAGTCATTGAATAAATTTCCCAAATAAATTCCATTTTGTTAAAATCATTTCCAAGTTTCAGTAGTGTTTAAATCATGTATTAAGTCAAGGCACTCTATATATAAATTTGATTCTCATTTTGTAGGTTTTGTTTTTAATATTCTATAAAAATGGCGAACATCCAATACATGCCCTTTGCTTTATTTTGTTTTATTATGTTTTTAAGAATTGCTTCATGGCAATAAAATTCCCTCCCCTTGCAACTAAATGAAGTTGGAACTACAAATTTTTCTACCACCCATCAAAAATGTTGACGGTTGTTTTTTATTCGAATGACAAAATAGGAAATTCACCCATCGAATAAACCTCAATCGAACAGTGAATTTATTTGATTACTAGAAAACCACACATATTTGACAAATAGATAAGGTAAACATAGAGTTAAGGTTGTTCGGAGGAGAGTGGCTCATACCTACGTCCATGAAAGAAAATGGAGTATTTTATTCTGTCTCGAGGTCAAGACCGACCCGAACTACAAATGAGGGGAGCACAAATACAATGATAAAACACCTCGGGTCTTAACAAGACTAGTACAACTCTCACAAGTAGTCGGGTAAATGATCAACTTTCTCTCTCTATCTCTAGCTTTTACGCTCTTGATTTTACAAGTTTTGAAATGTGAAATTTACTAACCCTTGAAACAAAGACTTGAACCCCTTTATATATACTGCAAAAGATATTATTCCACCGACCATTATGTCAGCCAAAGTCACTAGGTCTTCATCACAAATGCTGCCTTCCTCAACCACCCTCAATCCAACCAATCTGATTAACTCATTTTTCTGCCACTGTACCAGCCTACGGCGGCTCTACTCTGCCATTGCACTACCACTACACCAACCTATGAATAGCTGACATGAGCTACTTCCAATGAGTACCATTACTTTGCTAGTTATCATTAGCCTTTTGGAAGCACATCTTCCTAATTAGGACATACGTCATATGACTTCAATACTAGTCGGTCTATGATCCCATCTTCATTTCTCGGGTCAGGATACCGAAGCAAATGATACTTATCAAAGCCATGCCTTTAAACTCTTCAACTGGGTTGGGCTCATTCGTAGGGACATTATCGGGTCAGGTACTACAAACTCTAAGAAAACACTAAATCACTACTCTTCATGTGGTCGGTCAGTATCAACACTTGCATCATCTCTAACATGTTCTGCTATTGGAAAACTTCCCTATACCATATGGTCAGGTCTTCTTGTCAAACCCTATCTTTTCGGGCCATTGGGTATTTGTGATCCACAAACATAATATCTATTCTACTACTTCTCAGTATCTGAACCTTCTTCGGGATAATAGTCTTCAAAAAAACCACTATCAACATATGTCCATTAGTTCTCGGTATCAACGAGTTTGCGAGTTGATGCCGAGAACTTTATAAAAGATGGTGGTGCATGCTGATAAAGATCGATCCAGTATCCTCGGGTTGAGGAGTTCCCCATATCATCTCAACCCTTCCAAGTCTAACCACCTCATGATGAGCTTCTTTATATGTTGCCAAACATGAGCTCTTTCATGTCGTTCACTTTCATATCCTTGGTATATGAAATGGCGGTTACAAGATACTGAAACTCCACTAAGAATATACGAAGGCATAATTGCCCTCATTAAATGACTATCACATCCATAAAATCCCTTTTTGTTTCGTCTCCTCGATGTGCTAGGTGTCACCAATTCGTGATTTGCCACCAAAACTTGGACGTCTGAGATTAACCGAGTACGTGGCTTCTATCCGAGCCGTTAATATGAATTTAGTGGTGATGATCGACCCGATATATCACCCATCACTCCCACTGCCCCCATTTCAAACCAACGGTCAGGATCAGCCCGATTTGCCAATATAACAGCTACTTTTCAACTTCTTAACTTCTCATAACTTTTACTTTTCCTCATCTTGTAAAAAAAAACTCTCAAAATCTTTAAGTCTCTCATCAACTTTCGAGCTTCTTCCCATGATTCCAGCTTTCGATCTTCTTCTCAAATTTCATCATACAAGTAAGTGTCTCTCGACCCCATTTACTTTCTCATTTTGAATATGCTCTATATTTTGTTGCAAATGCATGTTTGCTGTGATAAGTATGGCATGTTTATGGGTTGCTTCTAGGTTCATTGTGGTTTGAACATGTGTTTTTGGATTTTTTGGTGTTTTTGCTTTATTTTCGGGGTTCTTATTTCACTACCATATGCATGCATTTATGGGTTTGTGAAGAGTTTAAATTCACATGAATAGGTCAGGTCAGGTCCCAATTTTGGTTATGCTATTGCTCTGTAAAAATTATTATGTCGTCATTGTTAGGGTATTTAGAGATTTCTAGGGTTAAACCTTAGGTAGATAATATGCCCAACTTTATTATAAGACTATATAATTGTAGAACGAGTTTTATTTAGCTTGACTAACCTTCCTTCTCGGGTCATCCCTTTTTAGGAATGTCTGAATCCGAAGGCTCCTCCTCAACCCAACCGCAGTTATTCTAACCGAAGCACCTTTATCACAACCGATCGATCTAATCATTGTAGATAGCTCGGGATAACATTCTTCATCCCTCAACACTACACGAACCCTCTCAGAATAAGAAAACCAATCCTTATTCGTTAGACATCCTGCCTGATCCAGCACAACCTCCCATAGATTTTGCAAGCTTGGACATGGACATGCCATTTACAATGACTTGGGCTGAGCTAGACCAATTGTGGGAGAGATTCTTCATCCCTGACAGGTTGGTCTGGATGTTCCTCAAGAGGGTGATTAGGTAAGCCGACCAAATGGTGGTCAGGTAGCTCTTTGCATTGCCTTCTTAGATATGGGCCTTCGTCTGCCCATCCAAGGGTACTTTGCCAATATGCTAACAACCATAAACTTGGCCCCATGCAAACTGAATTTGAATGGATGAAGGGTGCTTGCCGGGCTTTACATAATTTGAAGTCGGGTCGGCTTGGGCAAGCCATCAATTGAAGACCTACAGAGGCTCTACCGATTGAATGCCAACTATAAGAAGTATAATGGTAATTTGTCCACCTACGCCGATGGTAAGCACTTGATCACCAATCTCCGAGCCACTAACAAGAATTTCAAAGATACGTGGATTTAGGTCGAGAGACCACGGGGTCAGCGACAAATCTACTATGATGAAGAGATTGTTGTCTCGACTGTATTTATTATTAAAGGTAAAAAGCTAACATTCTTTATCCTTTTTCAATTATACTTAGAATTCTCAACCTTACCTCACTAACAACCATCTATCTTTTATAGCTTGTTGGGGTGACCCTCTAATGGTCCATCATAAGGTCAGAATAATTGTGCAATTGGCATCTCATTATACGGGCCACTACTGGGACATAATCAATAGTTCATCTTTTGCCGATGTAGGCCTCATATGGGCACCCTTCCTCCAATCAGCAAAAAACCGATAAATAATGATTAACTAACTGACTTGTGTTTTCTTTTCTGTTTTTCACTCTCATTGTTTTTATCTGACCCGATTATGTGTTTATTACTTCTAAACTTTATTTTTTCTTGATGCAACAATGTCTGAGAAAAAAGTCAGCTCATTCCAAATAGCGAGGGTAGCCAAAAGCCTAGCCCATGGCCGACCTAGTGACATTTAGCCCTGACTTATTACACTGATACCTCTACAATAAAAGCAACGAAAGCCAAAACAAAACCCAACTCCCCCGATCCATACCATAAACACACCATCACTGCCCCAAAGTAATAAAAAAGACGGGTTCACCATGTTGATACCCTTATTGAAGGGTTAAAGAAGTAATTGGAGCTTATTACCAATAATTATCCCAAGAATTTCCCAAGGATACTCCAAACGCACATTTCTCTGGGTTTAGCCTCATATTATATTTCCTCAGGAGGTCAAAAGTTTCCCTGAGGTCCTTCAAATAGTCATTGGGTAGTACTGTTATTATAATCATATCATCGAAATAGACTTGCATCATTTTCATATGAGGGGCTTGAAGACTTGGTTTACCAACCTCTGATACATTGCCCCAATATTTTTCAACTCGAAGGGCATTACCCTGTAGCAATATAGACCTTGATCTGTGATGAATGCTGTATTTTCCTCTTAATCAGGGAACATTCTGATCTGGTTGTATATCGAGAATACGTCCATGAAGCTTAACAGCCCATTGTAGGCCATTGAATCTACTAATTGAGCAACTTTGGTAAGTGGAAAGCTATCATTCGAGCAAACTTTGTTCAAATCGGAGAAGTCCACATACATTCTCCATTTGTCATTGGCCTTCTTGACCAAGACCGTATTTGATACCCTACCTGGATACTTAACTTCTCTAATAAACCCGACATATATTAATTTATCCACCTCTGCGTGGATGGCTTCATACATTTCCTGGTTGAAGACTCTGCACTTTTGCTTCACCGATTTATGAGGCTGGTCTATCAACAGACGATGACTTATGACCTGAGGGTCTATCTTAGACATATCTCTATGACTCTATGTGAAAACATCTGTATATCCTCTTAGGAATTCAATGAGCTATCTCTTCAGATTTTGTTCCGACCTGACCTCGACCTTAACATATTCTCTCGAGTAAAAGTGCTCCACAGACTCTAACTCATATCCTTCTCCTCTATACTGGATGGGATCCTTGGGTCGAGGATCAGAAGATTCCAACTCAACTGAATCTTCATCTATTTTATTCCTCTTTTACGTTGCAACATCATCAATACATATGAACTCTTTAGACGTAGTTGTCAAACAACTCATTACCACTTTCTAATTACCACATACTACCCGGACCCCATCATTGGCCAGGAAATTAAATTTTAAATAGTAGCTCGACATAGCTGCTATCGATTCCATCATGAAGGGCCTCCCTAAAATCCTGTGGTAGTTGCTTAAACAATCTACCACAATGAAGTCCATCATAATAATCCGAGCGTGAGAGGTCGTCCCAACAATAATTGTTAGTTGCACCATACCAAATGGAACAATTGTAGATCCTCCGAACCCATATAATGAGGTTGCATCCTAGATCAAAGTGTTGAACTGCATTCCCAACCCATTTCGGGCCTCTTTGGATAAAATATACACTGCACTCTCGGGGTCCACCAATATTCTATCCTTCTCCGACCTGCCTATATTGGCCTTGATTATCAGTGCATCATCATGAAGGTAACTCACTCTAAGAGCGTCCTCATAAGTAAATATTTTTGGCATTGGTATGGACTTCTGAATCCTCGAGGCTCTCTCAGTGGTCATCATTTCATGACCATTGATTCGACAACAGTTATTCCTTACCCGATTCAAGTCCCCTGCTAACGTTCTTCCCTCAGCAATGGTGAACATGGGCCTTTACTTATTGTGATTCCTTGCTCTTATGAATTCATGGTCAATGCACTCCTTGAGGTAGTCGTTCCTCACCAAGTCTTCGACTTGCTCATGTAGATCTCTGCAACTTTAGGGGCCATGACCTATCATATTGTGATGTGGGCAATAAGCCTTATTGTCTAATCTTTCAACCGGGAACCTTCTGGAGTCGGGCTCAGTCAATAGTTCTTTATCCTGCACCTCTTGTGCTATCTAAGAAAAGGGCCTATTAAAGGTTGTGTATGTCGTGTCCCCCGCTACATATGCAATTTTGATCGGGGCCTTCTCTCTGGGATCGAGTTTCTTGGGACCAACGGCCTGAACTCCTTCCGCTTCAGACCCGTTCCTCTCCATCCACAACCACTATCACGATGATTATCATGTCTCGGTTCATTCTGTTCCCAAGCAACTCATTTTCTGACTAGCTTTTCCTCTTCTTCAAGCAACACAAACCTTCTAGTATGCTCTAAGGCTGTTGCGTAATCCGACATCTATTGAATCCTAAGGTGGAACCATAATCTCCCAACCTTTAGTGATCCCTTAAAACTCTCTAATATTTTTGGGGATTCATATGTTCCCACATCCAACACCAGACTGTGATATCTATCCTGAAAATTCTTCAACGGCTCGTCATCCCACTGTTTCACCATCCTTAACGACTCAATTCTCTTCTTTGGTGGGCACACCTATTTGAAATGGCGCACAAGACTTCCCCAGCTTTGAGAAACTTCTGAAACTCCCTAACGTTAGGTTCCTGAACCATAAATTGGACAATCCTCCTAAAGTTATTGGGAATACCTTACAGATCGCCTCCATAATCATGCCCTGAATTTCCATAAGCAAAATGAATTTTACAACGTGGGATTTAAGATCTGTATTACCTTTGTAGACGTCCATTATGGGCATGGAGAACCTTATTGGGAACTCCATTTTCACCACCTCTTTTATGAAAGAGGATGTTGTTTCCGAATCTCGATCCTCCATGACACTCCATTGAGTGCCCATCTCCCATATTCTCATCTCATGCTGAAACCAGCTCCTCCAATGATCTTTGAATATTCCTCTATCTTTTGTTGGAGACTTCCTCATTGTCATCTCTTCGAGCATGGTGTCTCCTCCCAAGTCGAGCTTTCTAACATTGGTCTTGAAAATACCTCAAATCACCCTCCCAAAATATGAGTTGTCGCTGGATGACTCTGAGGTTCGTTTATCATTTCCCTCTCTCGAGGCTCCTTCACTGGCGCGACACTGGCCACGAACACCGATTTGACCTTGTGTGGGTTTCTCCTAACAGCCTATTGCTCACCTTCTATACCAATGACCCTCTTTCCGCCATTGATTTCCTCTCTCCATATGACTTGGCTCCACATGTGCTTGTTTTCCTGTATTCTATTCCAAATTCTTGCTTTTTTCCATTTTGGCCTTCATGAAGGTTTGAGTCACCTCCCTTTATTCTCTGGCCTTTTCCTTTTCCACTCGCAAGTTTTCCTCAATCTTCTCATCCACTCCACCGTTGAGGCCTCATAAGCTCTATGATTCTTGTCTCATGCCATTGTCTTATTTTATTTTACTATTTTTTATATTGATCCCCACAGATAGCGCCAACTGTTGACAGTTATTTTTCATTCGAAAGGCAAAATAAGGAATTCACCACTCGAATAAATTTCCATTGAATATTGAATTTATTTGGTTAGTAGGAACCTCATAAATTTGACAAGCTGACGAGGTAAACACAGAGTTTACGTGGTTTAGTGGAAAATATCTCCTACCTATGCCTACATGAGAAGTGATGTATTTTATTCTGCCTTGGTGTCAAACCGACCTAAGCTACAAATGAAGGAGCACAAATACAATGATAAAACACCTTAGATCGTAACAAGCCCGATACAACTCTCACAAGTAGTCGGGTAAATGACCTGATTTCTCTCTCTCTCTCTCTTTCTTTAGATATTAAGCTCTTGATTTTACAAGTTGTGAAAAATGAAATTTGCTAACTTCTGAAACAGTGATTTGAACCCTTTTATATAAACTTCAAAAATATTATACCATCGACTATGATGTCAGCCGACGTCACTAGGTCATCATCACAAATGCTATCTTCATTGATCACCCTCAATCCAACCAATTAGATTAGCTTAATCATCTATCATTGCACCGACCTATGGCAGCCTATGACGGCTCTGCTATGCCACTGTCCTATCACTACACTGGCATATGAAAAGCTAACAGAGGCTACTTTCAATGAGAACAATTGCTTTTCTCGTCATCATTAACCTTATGGAAGCACATCTTCCCCATTAGAGCATATGTCATACATCTTTGATATTGTTCGACCATTGATCTCATATTTGTTCCTCTGGTCAAGATACCGAGGCATATGATATTTATCAAAGCCATGTCTTTAAACTCTTCAATTGGGTTGGCTCATTCATAGGGACCTCATCTGGTCGGGTACTACAAACTCTAAGAAAACACCAAATCACTACTCTTCATATGGTCGAGTCGGTATCACCACTTATATAATCTCTAACATGTTCTTCCATTGGGAGAACTTCCTTGTACCATGTAGTCGAGTCTTCCTGCCAAACCCTATTTCTTTCTAGGCCATTGGGTCTTTGCCATCCATAAATACATTCTCTTTTCTACCCCTCCTCAGTATCTGAACCTTTATCGGGATAATAGTCTTAAAAAAACTACCATCAACAAAGAATTTCATTATAATGATGCAAGACCAATTGCAGGCTTTAAGTCACATACACAAGATAATCTAAAATTTATTTTGTTGTCTAGTACAACATCTCAGTCCATTTTGGATTCTTATTGCTGGCAGTGGTCGCAGATTTTTAGTGATCGAGATGATAAATCAAAGATTTATCTTAGTAGCTCTATAACAGAGCTAGCATTCAGAATTTCTCATATCTTCATTTTTTAATTCTATTTCCTGAATGGCTAGATCCTATTAAGGCAACCCTTTTAAACACAATCTTCGCGGAAAAACCTTGTGGCTATATACGAAAGGTCAGTGTTTATTAGTGTTGAGATGGTTCGAAAATCAACAATCAAGGGTGTAAATAGTAGAGTTTCATACTTATGTGGGTCAAAAGTGGAGTAACTGATATCTGTCAAGGACCAAATAAAGTAAGAGTTTGGTGATTAGCGGGAAAATTAGTTAATGGTGGTTAGCATCGTTAATGGTGTGTGAGTCTTGGTTATCAAGAACTAATTGTCTACACTGGACATAACCAATCACATATTTATTATTGGACTATACAACCCAAAATAGATTGGGTAACGAGTCAGCTCTGATACCCGTCACAGATTTATTATTGGGCTTTGCAACCTAAAACAAGTCTATAAGGTAAAGAGCACCCATGATTTATATATTAGTTTAGGATCCTCCTCATTAGGGATGCGAGATATTACAGTTGACTAATCTCGTAATTAGCATAACAACTAGGATTACACATTTTTTTTACTGCGGAGGGCCTGAAGAACCCAGCTGCATGCCATTGCCACCCACCATTGAAGAAACCTCCAAACAATAAACCAAACTCTATGCCCAAGAAGGGGGTGAATTGGGTTATGACTAAAATATGCAGAAATAAAAATCTTTGCCGATTTTAAGCTATTTTACCAAATAATGCTTAAGGTCAATTTTCTCTATTGTAATAAACAACCTATATGCAAATTTCTATTATATAAACATGTAATAAATAAAACTTGTAATATGTAAAAAGTTAAGGGATAGAGAAAACGACACTGAGATTTATAGTGGTTCGGCCAACAATGCCTACATCCACTCCCTCAAGCCACGCTTGAAGCTTTTAACTAATAATGAGTTTCCGTGGCTCACTCGCAACGAAGAGTTTTACGCAAGGTGCACTCCGAACCTTTACACTTTGAGTTTTCTACGTAGGCTCACTCGAAAACCTTTACAATTACCCAAACAATGAGATTTCACAAACTGCAAGTGTTTTGTATAAGAAGTTGTAAAACACACTTGGGCACTCACAATGATAAAGAAGATTGGGTGAGTTGGTTACCCAAGTGATCTAGGCTCACTATTATGTATATGAAGGTGTAGTGTGTGTGAGCTTGATGTATGAGTGTATATGATTAAAAAGGTTTACAAACACTCTTGTTTTTACTTTATAAGATGATATGAAGGTTGTGTATTATGTCTAATGTGTGGCAAAAATGAATTGGGGCTTCAATTTATAGTAAAATACAAGACAAGCCCAAATAGCTCTTTCTGAGACCGATATGTCGATCTCTGACACTGGTATGCCGGTCTCCAATGGATTTATTACCGTTTGAAGAACTAACCGTTATACCGGTATGCTGGCCGGTATAGACACCGGTATGATGACCGGTTTTCGGTTCCAGTATATGTGTACAATGAAGAGATTGACCGGTATGGACACCGGTATGAAGATCGATTTGAGTCATGCCGGTTCCAGTAAGGGAACTAGCCGTTAGGCTCACCGGTATGAGACCGATATGGAGACCGATTTGGTGTGTGCCGATTCTAATAGCCATACAATCCTCAGGTCTACCGGTATGGGGACCGGTAAGGTCCGTGCAGGTTCCAGTGATCATGAAAAACTCAACATCTCACCGGTATAGACACCGGTATGCCGGTCTCTATACCAAAAATGTAAATATGAAGGTTTTCAAGCATTTTATACATGAACCTAATTCATCTAAGTGAATGTGCATGTTTCCTATGAGCTTAGGAACTTGAATATATAATTCACATTACAATTAGAGCCATAAGCTAAGACTTCATATAAAATCTTCAATGTATACAAGTCTTCGCATTCTTCGCTCTTCACCATTTTGTGCTTCGACATCTTTTTGTATTGGCTCGCTTTTGCACGTCGAAAAATTCACTCTCGTTGCATCATCAAAATCTATTATGTGACTATGTCGTTAACAATCTCCCATTTTTTGATGATGGCAACCCCTTAAAACTTGTGAGCTTATAGGAGTCAAAATACTGACGATTTTGATATCCCTCAATATAAGCTCTCCCTCAATATAAGCTCCCACTCAATGTGTGATTGTCTTCAAAATAGCTATATAAGACTTAGACAAACACATTGTTACAATTAATCCCCGATAAACACATTGTTACAATTAATCCCCCTAATCCAAGGGTGAGGGTAAAACAAGTTTTAATCTCATTTATAATGATTTCTCCCCATTTGACATTATCAAAAAGTGGAGAAGCAAAATTTAAATCTAAATGAGATACCAATTAAATATGTGCATTAAATGATGATATCAAAATTTAAAAATATGCACATTTGGCATTTCCCCTTTTGCCATAAGATGTAGAAATCATGCATAATGTAATTCTAAAAAATTTATACCATGATTATCAATTTGAACAATGATTAATGCATTTCAATGATTTCTTCCCATAATTATGATACCAATTAATCAAATATTCATGTTTTTCATTATACCAATGAGAAATTATGTTGATGTACATGCATTTCAAGATATCAACATAAAACTTATATCAACATATATGCATTTCATTTTCATTCCAAATATGTTAAATGTGTTGGGGGTTTTGGGTGAAGGGCGCAGCGGAAGCGCGGTTCCGGCGAAATCGTAATTTAAAACTTTTTCAAATTACCGAATAAATTATTCAATATCTAATATGAATAATTTATTCATATTTCACCTAAACCTATTTACTCGATATCAAATAACAATATAAATATATATGAAACGTCGCAAAACTTTTACGAAAAATGTTTTTCCGCAAAATGACGCAAAACGCGTTTTTGACCGAACCGACCACTCGACACTTATGGAGACTGCCCAGGTCAGCCCCAATAGTGTTAGGGCAGTTCATGAGCTGCCTAAACAGTGACGAACTCACTGTTTGGACAGCCGTCACCCGGTTGGCTCAAAAGTCACCCGGTAACGCCATTTTTTGCTGTTTTCGCTTATTTCAACTCCGAAACACTTTCCGACAATTGTTACAACTCCCAAAACACATACAATACATTCATATGACATCAAATTCATCACAGAATTTCCAGTTTACTCAGATCTGATCCAGAAACTGAAATTACCAAATTTCATGTTTTAAATCCAATTTTTCAACATTAATTAAATTAATTTCAACACCAATCAAAGTTACCACACATGAAGCACCCAAGAACAATTATATGTGTTACAAGAGTGGTCATAGCACTCTAGAATGACAACATGTCATCAAATGAACAAATTGGATCAATATTACCATAATATCATCCAAAATCTACTTCACACATGCCAACACTTCCAAATCCATCCACCACAACCAAAAGCCCCAATTTTCAGAATTAAAGGAACCCTAGAACTATTCTATAAATTCAAGAAAACATGAAACTTATTTCTAAGCTTGGGTTATAGAAGATTACCTTTTAATCTCTTGATTTCCAAGCTTTTTCTTGAATTTTTTCCTTCATTTCTCCTTGATTTGATCAAACAAATTTAGGACTTTTTCTCTCTATTTGGTTCGGCCATGGTGAATGGAAATGAGGAAGATGAAAAAAAAATTACTTAAAAAAATGATTGAAACCGACTTCAAGGGGCATTTTTATCCTTTTTGCCAAATCTAATCTAATTAAATACTTTAAACTTTATAATATCAAATCAAATTTGGAAAAATAAAGTTTAATTAAATCATGCCATGTGAACCAATAATAATTGGACAAATATCATAACATTTATGAAAAAAGTTTATTAATTAATCATTTAAATATTTAACAATTAAATATCCAAATAATCAATTAATATAATTATTATTATATATGTATTTTTATTTACAATAAATAACAAATACATATATTTATGGCATGTGTCAAAATCTCATTTGACGAATAATTAATGTGTATCGAATCGTATTATGTATCAAATACAAATACACAATAATTACGATTGGCATGTGTTATCGTTTAACCAATTACCAAACTCTATGCCCAAGAAGGGAGTGAATTAAGTTACGGCTAAAATATGCGGAAATAAATTATTTACCGATTTTAAGCTCTTTTACCAAATAATGCTTAAGGTCAATTTTCTCTATTGTAATAAACAACCTATATGCAAGTTTCTAATATATAAAAATGTAATAAATAAAACTTGCAATATGTAAAAAGTTAAGGGATAGAGAAAATGACACCGAAATTTATAGTGGTTCGGCCAACAATGCCTACGTTCACTCCCCCAAGCCACGCTTGAAGCTTTTCACTAATAACGAGTTTCTGTGGCTCACTCGCAACCAAGAGTTTTACGCAAGGTGCACTCCGAACCTTTACACGTTGAGTTTTCTACGTAGGCTCACTCAAAAACCTTTACAATTACCTAAACAACGGGATTTCACAAACCACAAGTGTTTTGTATAAGAAGTTGTAAAACACACTTGGGCACTCACAATGATAAAAAAGATTGGGTGAGTTGGTTACCCAAGTGATCTAAGCTCACTATTATATATATGAAGGTGTAGTTTGTGTGAGCTTGATGTATGAGTGTATATGATTAAGAAGGTTTATAAACACTCTTGTTTTTGCTCTATGAGATGATATGAAGGTTGTGTATTATGTCTAATGTGTGGTAAAAATGAAATGAGGCTTCAATTTATAGTAAAATACAAGACAAACCCAAACAGCTCTTTCTGAGACCGATATGCCGGTCTGTGACACTGGTATGCCGGTCTCCAACGGATTTATTACCGTTTGAAGAACTAGCCGTTAGACCGGTATGCTGGCCGATATAGACACCGGTATGATGACCGGTTTTCGGTTCCAGTATATGTTTACAATGAAGAGCTTGACCGATATGGACACCGGTATGAAGATCGGTTTAAGTCATACCGGTTCCAGTAAGGGAACTAACCGTTAGGCTCACCGGTATGGGATTGGTATGGAGACCGGTTTGGTGTGTTTCGGTTCCAGGTCCACCGGTATGGGGACCGGTAAGGTCCGTGTAGGTTCCAGTGAGCATGTAAAACTCAGCATCTCACCAGTATGGACACCGGTAAGGGGTCGATATGCCGATCTCTGTTCCATAAATACAAATATGAAGGTTTTAAAGTATTTTATACATGAACCTAATGCATCTAAGTGAATGTGCATGTTTCCTATGAGCTTAGGCACTTGAATATACAATTCACATTACAATTAGAGCCCTAAGCTAATACTTCATATAAAATCTTCAATGTATGCAAGTCTTCACATTCTTCGCTCTTCATCATCGTGTGCTTTGACATTTTTTGTATTGGCTCGCTTTTGCGCGTCGAAGACTTCACTCTCGTTGCATCATTAAAATCCATTATGCGACTATGTCGCTAACACTTAAGGTGGAGTTTGAAAATGGTGCAAATTTCCAAACTACTTTAGGTGGAGCACTATTCCTTTGTTGACAATTTAGGCCAGAATTTTACCCTAAATAGGGAGCTCATTTGAGAGCTCAAATCATCTCAAATATTAAGCTTCAAGTGAAGAAAGCTTAGAGAGTGTAGAGAGAAGTGAGATTTTTTGTAAAGTTTAAACACTTTGTAAAGTCTATTCTTGTAGAAATAGAATTCAGTTTTTCCTCATAAACACTCTTTATTGATCATAGAATGACAACAGGGCCCAGGAGGCCATATGAAGAAAACTTTGAAGTGAATTTAATTAGCATTGCCACTTTTGGAAATTTACAAGGAGATGAAAATTTAGCCAGAACAGCTTTAAAGCATTTTGAAATCTTGTTAGCATTATGGTAAGTGCCTGAAAAATCTCCTTTTAAAGAGAGAATCTGTAAGTAAATGCAATCAGAAAGAAAGCAGGTTGTGTGTTTCTATATTTGCAGTAAACAGAATCGGAATTTTCTTATTACACAATATTACACTTGATTCTGATTAATCTATACATGTTCATGAATTTAAGATATATAAGTTAGCAATTCCAAAAAATGATTAGCTGAAATGGCAAGATGCATTCTGTATCAAGGAAATTATGAAAATGAATATGACCGCTTAATCAACGTGGGTTCATTTTCCTGGATCATAACTCACTCTATAAATATATAGAATTACTTTCAATTAAACATAAAGCAAAGAGCAATGGCTGTGAATGGATTCCTCCTCTTACAATGCTTGTCCTTCATCCTTTTCCTCAACATGAGCTCATTGTGGGGTGCCACTCATGAAGATAGAAAGGCAATAACTAATTAACTTTGTTTTTCAGATATTAGTTGCTCTCTATTTTCCAATACATGTAAGGCACTTTCAAATATAATGATGCAATCTTTCCAAAAAAAAAAATATAATGATGCAGGTCTATATTGTCTACATGGGGTCACTTCCTAAAGGGGAATATGTAACAACTTCACAACATCTAAGTATTCTACAAGCAGTTGTTGAGGGAAGGTGGTGGTATTCATATCAATTAAGTTAAATATTTGTTTAAATTCTCTTCTTCACTCTCCCTAAGTTTATGTGACTGCAGCTCTGTAGGAGACATACTGGTTAGAAGTTACCGAAGGAGCTTCAATGGATTTGCAGCCAAGCTCACTGATCATGAGCGGGCAAAGCTGGCCAGTAAGTACCGCCAGTACTTATGTGTGTTACTCAAATTAAGGACACATCTTGATTATTTACTAACTGTTATATGCAGGCATGGAAGGAGTGGTTTCTGTTTTTCCAAGAACTACTCTCCAACTCCATACCACAAGATCGTGGGATTTCTTGGGTTTAAACCAATCGACTACTCGAAAACGCAGTGTTGAGAGTGATATTATAGTAGGTGTTTTAGACACTGGAATCTGGCCTGAATCGGAAAGTTTCAGCGATGAAGGCTTTGGTCCTGCTCCTAAGAAGTGGAAAGGTGCTTGTAAAGGTGGCAAGAATTTCACTTGCAACAAGTAATGTATCTCTCCCCTTTGCAGGCTTAATATATCTGAGTTCTCATTTAGCTAATCTTGATAGAAATTCTGGTATAGCCATGTTATCCCGAGATTTCACCACTGATATATACCGATGTTATTGCAGCAAAATAATTGGAGCCCGATATTACTCATCAGACGGTAGTTCCGATAATGCCAGAGATGTAGATGGTCATGGAACCCACACTGCCTCAACAGCTGCTGGAAATGAAGTAAAGGATGCTAGTTTTTTTGGAGTGGGACAAGGCACTGCTAGTGGAGGTGTTCCATCTGCAAGAATTGCTGCTTACCGAGTCTGTTCTTCTATAGGGTGTTTATCAGATGACATACTGGGTGCATTTGACGATGCTATTGCTGATGGTGTTGACATTATCACAGCATCATTAGGATTAAGTGATGCAATTCCGTTTAGTGAGGATCCAATTGCAATTGGTGCTTTTCATGCTATGGAAAAAGGCATATTGACCTTAAATTCAGCTGGCAATAGTGGCCCAGTTCTAGGAATCACAGCTAGCGTAGCTCCATGGCTGATGTCTGTAGCAGCCAGCACCACAGACCGCCTTTTTGTTGATAAGATTGTTCTTGGTAATGGAAAGACAATATTGGTATGACTCACTGATTCTTGTATTTGTTAAACATTATATGTATCCAAATTTTCTATAAGCCTCCTAATAATCAGTATCTATCCACAGGGATATTCAATTAATTCTTTCACCATGAAAGGAAAAAAGTTCCCTCTGGTATATGGTGCAGAAGTTACTACAGAATGTGATGAATCTGACTCTCAGTAGGTTCCCCTTGGTGTTTCATTTCAAATCTTCACTTCCTCATAAAAAACAAATATTCAGAAATTTTGTTGCTCTGCAGGCTGTGTGACGGAGCTTGTATTATTAGTAGCAAAGTGAAGGGAAAGATTCTTATGTGTAAAACATTTAAAGGGTTTCCTGTGGCTCACAGATTTGGTGCCGCAGGATCAATCTTATTAAATGACAGATTCGACAAAGTTTCCTCTGTTGTTTCGTTGCCAGCAGTGGCTGTAAGCCAGGACAACTTCGACAGCGTTATCTCCTACAAGAATTCTTCAGAGTATTATTAACCCCTAGTGAGTCACTATTTCATTTTATTTTATTCCAGAAGATAATTCAATCTTTGCATATTCATTACAGAAAACCTGAAGCAGAAATTTTACAAACTAGTGCAATCAAGGATGATGCTCCTGTTGTCATTGCCTTTTCTTCACGCGGGCCAAACAAAATTGCACCAGACATCTTGAAGGTATATATTCTTTGAAACTTAGTGTGGTCATCTAAAGAAATACTAATATGCATTATGCTGATTTCATTCTCAAACATCATACAGCCAGATATAACTGCCCCTGGAGTAGATATATTGGCTGCATTTTCACCTCTTGCTCCAGTTTCGACTGACCCGGAAGATAAAAGGCAAGCTATATATAATATTTTATCTGGAACATCCATGTCCTGCCCTCATGTTGCTGGTGTAGCTGCATATGTTAAATCATTCCACCCTGACTGGTCTCCTTCTGCCATCAAATCAGCTATTATGACTACCGGTAAATTTTTGTCATCAAAACTCATAACTTTCTGATAACTTATTCTGCAAGTCATTGTTTCTGAATCAACAAGTTTTGTTGTGCCTGCAGCTTGGCCCATGAATTCTTCCAAAAATACAGAAGCTGAATTTGCATATGGATCTGGGCATGTCAATCCAGTAAAAGCTGTTAATCCGGGGCTTGTTTATGAAGCTATCAAACAAGATTACTTAACATTTCTCTGCAGCCTTGGTTATGATGAGAGTAAACTTAGAACGATTTCAGGAGATAACAGCACTTGTCCCAAAGGCTCAGATAAAGCATCACCAAAAGATCTCAATTACCCGTCAATGGCAGCTCAAGTTTCACCTGGAAAGTCTTTCACTTTAAACTTTGCAAGAACAGCTACAAATGTTGGCTTTGCAAACTCAACTTACAAGGCAAAAATCCTGCAAGATTCAAGAGTTAGTATCAAAGTTGTTCCGGAAGTTCTTTCCTTCAAGACCTTGAACGAGAAGAAGCCTTTCAATGTGACTGTCACTGGAAAAGGTTTGCCAGATGGAAAAATTGTTTCTGCATCCCTGGTGTGGTCTGATGGCAGTCACATTGTGAGAAGTCCAATTGTTTTACATTCACTAGAGGGACAAAGCTGAAATTCAACATGATATTTATATTTAGTCTTTGAATAAATTTCCCTAATAAATTCCATTTTGTTAAAACTATTTCTAAGTTTCAGTAGTGTTTAAATCTTGTATTAAGTTCAAGGCACTCTATATAATGATATTTTATTCGTAATAATTTTGATTCTCATTTTTGTACGTTTTGTTTTTAATATTCTATAAAAATGGCCAACATCCAATACTTGATCTTCAACGATCCCCCTCAAGTTGGTGCGTAGATGTCGCTCGGTCCTAATTTATTGAGACCATCATGAAATGCTCGACTTGATATAACATTGGTGAGTAGGTCAACAAGTTGTTCTTGAGACGAGATCCGAGGGGTTTCAATGATCCTTGCTTCTAGTTTTTCCTTGATGAAATGCCTATCAACTTCCACATATTTGGTAGGATTGTGCTGAATTGGGTTGTGGGCAATATCACAACTTAACAAATTATGAATCCATAATAATCACATTTTGCCTTAGCCATTCCTCTGAACTCAAATTCAATACTAGATAGAGCAACTACAACTTGCTTCTTACTTCGCCAAGTGATCAAATTTCCTCATACAAAAGTGAAATATCTTGCTGAAGACCATTATCTTTGATTGATCCAACCCAATCTGCATCAATGTATCCTTTGACATCCAAATTATTCTCCTTTTTAAACATAATCCCTTTCCCTGGAGATGACTTCAAGTAGCACAACATGCGGATAACTGCATTCATATGTTCTTCGCTTAGAGAATGCATGAATTGGCTTATGACACTTAGTGCATATGCCAAGTCAGGTTGATTATGTTCAAGATACATCAATTTCTCAACTAATCTTTGATACCTCTCATTGTTCGTTCGGACTTAATCCGAATATTTACCTAGCTTCAAATTTTATTCCATAGGAGAGCTAACTGGTGTTATAAATGTGAATTTAAATAAAATGGAGTTACATGTTTTTTTAAAAATTAAGATTGTTATAACATATGAATTTTAATTATAAATTTTAAATGAGATGTTATAAGATTTTTGAAGATAGAGTTGTTACAATTTTTTAATTCAAGGGGGTTAAAGTTTTGATTGTTAGTACTGTGGATTTAAAAAAACTGTTAAAAAAAAAAATTATTTCAATTGGGAGTTACAAAATTATTTTGAACTGATTCAGTTAAAAAATATTTAATGGTGGGAGACGTTGGTCTTTTTTCAACGTGTATAAACTTTAATAGATTTTAAGCTGAAAAAAACGTTATTAGCTATTAAATAAAAATTGAATGTACGTTTTTCAATTTTTTTTTTTTCCCTACTCCTATAAATTCAGTCTCTGTTTCTACAATACAATAAGAGAAAATGTTGGAACAATAAGCTCAAATTAAAATAATTTTACCGTTCACCAAGGATGCAAAAAGTGAATCTGGGTTGAGTCGCGGATCAGTTCGCTCTCTTTAAGACGTTTCGCGGCTCTGCTCGGATTTTGTGCTAGCTGTAATCGGCCCCGACGTCCCCAGGATAAAACAAGCCCAGATAAACACTTTCTCTTATTGTATTGTAGAAACAGAGACTGAATTTATAGGAGTAGGGAAAAACAAAAAAAATTGAAAAACGTACATTCAATTTTTATTTAATAGCTAATAACGTTTTTTTCAGCTTAAAATCTATTAAAGTTTATACACGTTGAAAAAAGACCAACGTCTCCCACCATTAAATATTTTTAACTGAATCAGTTCAAAATAATTTTGTAACTCCCAATTGAAATAATTTTTTTTTTTTTTAACAGTTTTTTAAATCCACAGTACTAACAATCAAAATTTTAACCCCCCTTGAATTAAAAAATTGTAACAACTCTCTCTCAAAAATCTTATAACATCTCATTTAAAATTTATAATTAAAATTCATATGTTATCACAATCTTAATTTTTAAAAAAACATGTAACTCCATTTTATTTAAATTCACATTTATAACAATCCCCCACTTGAATTTTGATAAAATATTTTCATCGAGCAATGTAAAAATAAGGTCGTGCATAAATCAAGGTGTCTTTCGACTTGAACCTTCACATAGTGTTGACGATTCAGATTATACTAGAGTAACTCGTAGTTTTGAACTCTATCTCTGACAACGTTACACACACAAACCTTTCAGGGTGTAGTCAAAAAGCCCGAGCATTACGGCCGTGCTCGTATATCCCAGTATAGTGAATGCTCTATAAATTTTTGCCTAAAATTTCATAAGAAGCGGCCACACTTCTACATTCACATAGGTGTGTCTATCAAGAGTACTCCTGTAGCTAGGTACTCTACTCTACATAGAGTATAGAACACATTAAGAGTTAAATAACTCATCCTTCTATCGCTTCAGGATATCATGCTCTTAGAATGCAACTCACAAATAAAGTAATAGCATGATTCATCATCACTTCATGACTTGTTATTACCCATTGAACCTATTTCTTGGGATCTCCAGTCTATAAGGTCGGGTTACCATCATAAGTGACTGTCTAAAGGCAATAGTTCCATTCTTTTCTAGGTATTGGATACCTTCTCTTTTGCTAGTCCTTTTATTAAAGGATCAGCTAAATCATCATCAGTTCATACATGATCAATTCTTACAGCACCAGAAGAGAGGTATTCTCTAACTGTACTGTGTATCTACAATCTCTTACTGTTATAATAACAGATTTGAGTATTTGTAATAGCCCGGTACTATTACAATGGATCAAGACAACTGGTATCAGTCTCTCCCATAAAAGGGTATCATAGTAAGCTGCTTAATCAAGCTGCTTCTTCACTAACTAATGCCAGTGGTATCATCTCATACTCAAGTAAATATATCCATTGGTAGCCTTGGAATCATCCGAAAAGATGTTCCAATTAACATCGCTATATCCTTCAAGGATAGCGGAAAACCTCTAAAAGTATAACTCTAGGTTCATAGTCCTTTTCAGGTACCTTATAACCTTCTCAATAACATGTCAATGCTCATACCAAGTCTACTAATAAATCTACATATAATCCTATAACATATGTAATGTCAAGTCTAGTGTTACCAAAACATAACATCAGTTACCAATGTTGTTCGCATACTCAAATTATCTAACATTGACAGCAATGTTCTTGAACAACTTTACACTAGAGTCATAAGGAGTACATGCAAATTTATTATTAAATTCTATTTTCTGACCAAGTAAATTTTTTATTCCAAGAATTACATTAGTTTCTTCTAAGTTATTTCAATTACAGATTTAGAAGACAACATAGAATTCAACACAATTAACAACATGCATATAAAATAAGCATATCAAAATATAAACATTTCACATGTTGTTTTCAACCTTTATAATGCATGTATTTTTCACCTTCAATCACTTTAAAACCATGAGTAAAACATTAGAGGTAGAACCCCCACTATTTCCAATTTATCATTGGAGGTCGAGCCCCCACTATTTCTTAATATCAAAGAAATATTTTTCATAGAAACAATATGTTCATATCAATCATAAAATTTATATATTTCTATAAATCTTATACTCAAAGTTCTAGGTTCTCAAACCTTTCATATTTAAAAATTTCATAAGATTTAAAGTTCACATCACCAGTTCTAGCTGCTGTAATAGTTTAAGAAACAACTCATCTCATTAACTTATTTACAGCTTATACATATAACTCGAACATAGCATAATCATATCAGACATGACGGAAAACGACAATGCCTACCCACCATCCCTCAAATCCACCAAACATGTTGATCTCAGAGATCGTGGTAACAAGTTGGTCTTCGGTAAAGTTTGCTTTTGGAGCATAACTCTTTAACCGGTAGTTCTGGGCAAGTTGCCCTAATTTGCTACAGTTGTAGCATATGAACTAACTATTATAATTTCTTGAGGGAGGTTAGTGCTTGTTCGGGTTATTTCAGTTTTGGTGATTATGGTTCTTAAAAATTAACCAATTAGCTTTCCAACCGTTTTTCAGATATGCATTGAGGTATTTTCTAAGGAATCACGATAAATCAACACCACATTGTTCAAGCAAAAGAAAATCACAAATATCCCAATACTAGCTCATGCTGAACAAAATCATAACTGTTCTTCAAATATTAATTATTGTATGTATAATTAAAACTACAGTCAATCATAAATGACATGCTCTAATTTCTTTGTACTTGTCAATCTAAAATCCACATGACAATATAAAATTCACATCACAGTAAAATTTTGTTAAAGCAAATACCAGTTATGCATATATTTAAAACATTCTCAATGTTCCATATCAACACTGTAATTCTTAAAAAGACTAACTGATACAACCAAAATAAATCATGATTTCAAGAACGATATATTATAATCCAAAATCATTCAAATCGGCAAACACATGTCTAATTCATTATAGGCAGTATATACCAAATAATTTCTCAAATAATACTCACAGGATAAGTCTAAAAATTTCAGAATATGACATTGGGCTATCAATCTCAATAACCTATATATCCACTCATATTCTAGCAAGCTTTGAAAAAATTTCAATAAACAGTTAATAGAATTAAATTATAAATGTATTTAAACATTTTCCTGCAGCTTCTTGAAATTGTTGACAATTTTAAATAATCATCTCTATACATTAACAGTCATTTCACCATTGCATATTCTAAAAGTTCAACAGCTTCATCAATTTTATAGTCTCATCCGCACTCATATTTAGCATAAATGATTTCATCAGAATTATATACTTAAACATGTATATTCAAATACTATAGAGACTTTGATAAAACAAAGTAAGTCATGCAACATATACACCAAATGTTTTAAAAAATTATCAATTCTAAAACATCAGCATGACTGTTACCACATGAAAGCTGTTACTTCATGAATGTGCTTACAAAGCTACGGCAAAAAAGGTGATCATCTAAATATAAGGAATATCATAAGCATACCAACATAAAATTTATCAAAACATACAATCCCACATGGTTGAACATCAAAACATACCAATAACCATGTATATTTTTTTATGTAAAAGCTTAATTCAAAATAACCATTTGCAGGATGCAAACATCGAATATTCTAATTTCATGAAGTATGAATATTGTCAAGACTCAGGATATAAAATATATTAAAGCCAACTTTCTCACAAGCCTATCAATTCCCTTAAAATTCATTTCATGCATAATTCACTTATAATTGCACCATAAGAACAGTAACAAATATAACATAAACAAATATAGCAGATCGAATTCGTCTTAAAATTGTTGGAACAATAAGCTCAAATTAAAATAATTTTACCGTTCACCAAGGATGCAAAAAGTGAATCTGGGTTGAGTCGCGGATCAGTTCGCTCTCTTTAAGACGTTCCGCGGCTCTGCTTGGATTTTGTGCTAGCAGTAATCGGCCCCGACGTCCCCAGGATAAAACAAGCCCAGATAAACACTGTCTCAATCGATTTTGCACAAAACCGATTGGTATACTCACACCCAACACATAACTATTGCTCGTATCAAAAGAAAAATACAAAGAGTACTGTAATCCACGAACAGAAGGTTGTCTTGTTTTGCTTGCAAAGTTGATGCAAGTAACTTGAAAATAAGAAAACTTTGTTTTTTTTTCTTTTCGGCTGAACTCTGTCTCAGATGTTATAACGCCCTACGAACTGTGCATGAAAAACCCGTAGGGCGTTCGAACGCCCGATGCACGCGAAGGCAAAAATTTGAATTTAGTAAGAACGTTCGAACGCGTCTTCAAACGCAACTCGAACGCTAGCCTTCTTCCTTAGAACGTTCGAACGCGTCCTAAACGCAACTCGAACGTAAACTCTCTGGAATCATTCCGTTCGAACGCGTTCACGAACGCTATACGAACGTGAACTCTTGGAATCATTCCGTTCGAACGCGTTATCAAACGCTACACGAACGTGAAATCTTTGGAAACACTTCGTTCAAACGCGTTATCAAACGCAACACGAACGCACACACACTGGACAGTCTCGTTCGAACGTAGATACGAACGTGACACTAACGACTTTGTCCTGGTAGTATCATAAATTGCAAACTTTAATTAATATTAACTCGGTTCTTCATATACTGTAAACACATTAATCTTGGTAGTATAGACTTAAGTTATTATTAAGTTGTTCAATTATCACAAGCATTCACATAGTGATAAAGTTGAAACTAATTGTGTGTTGCATAATTGGTTGAGAATTTAAAGTGTAATTTTACACAAGTAATTCCATCCAATCTTGATTGACATATATATCTACATTTATCGTATATCACTTTGAACAAGGTCATTCGTTGATCGTTGTGCAATTTGTCTTTCGTAGACTAATTGACCCTGTTGATTTTTCAGTTACATATGGCTAGCGGAAATATCACGGTACCGGTCTCTCACGGAGAAAAATCGGAGAAATTTGGTGGGGCAAATTTCAAACAATGGCAGAGCAAGATGCTGTTCTACCTGACAACTCTCCAGTTGGCAAAATTCCTCAAAGATCCTCCGGGTCCTGTGGAGGGTGAATCTGAATTTGCCAAGGAAGAGCGAGAACAGACTTGGTTGTCTGGAGACTTCTTATGCAAGAACTACCTTTTGGGTGGTCTTGACAATACCCTGTACAATGTGTACCAAGGCATGACTTCTGCGAAGGTTCTCTGGGAATCTCAAACCGAAGATGCCGGACAAAAGAAATTTGTCGTGGGTAGGTTCCTGGACTACAAGATGGTAGTTTCAAGGACGGTGATGTCTCAGTTGGGTGAACAAAAATAGATCATTCATGAAATACTGGATGAAGGAATGAAACTCTGTGAGACGTTTCAAGTTGCCACCATAATTGAAAAGTTGCCTCCATCATGGAAGAACTTCAGGTGCTATCTGCAACACAGAAAGAAGCAGATGAGCCTTGAAGACCTTGGAGTTCGATTGAGAATCGAACAGGACAACATGATGTCCGAGAAGGCCAGCTACAAGACTATGGAGTCTAAGGCCAACATCTTTGAGGATGTAAAGGGTAGCAAGAAAAGAAAGAACAGTGAAGCTGATTCTTCCCAAGCGAACAAGAAGTTCAATGGGAAGTGCTACAATTGTGAAAAGAGCGGTCATATGACAAAAGACTGCAGAAACAAGATATCTCAGGACAATGGCATGATAAATGAGGCCTATGTCACTGAAGATGAGCAGTTAACTGATGAGATTTCAGAAATGAATCTCTCAACAGTGGTAACTGAAGCCAACTTGGTTGGGAATCCGAGAGAATGATGGGTAGACTCTGGGCCTACTCATCATATCTGTGCTGATAGCAAGATGTTTTCCTCGTATCAGAAAGGTCGATGGCGGCGATCATCTGACAATGGGAAACTCATCTACCTCTAGAGTGGTTGGACAAGGCACAGTAGTTCTGAAAATGATATCTGGAACGGAGCTTACATATAATAATGTTTGCATGTTCCAGATATTCGGAAGAAATCGGTCTCGGGTTTGTATTTGTTTCTGACAAGATTGTTATGACCAGAAATGATGTCTATATAGGAAAATGATACCTCGCTGAGGGTCTTTTCAATGACTGTCAATTGTGCTATTAATAAAGCTGAAACTTCTGCTTATATTATTGAGTCACAAAATGTATGGCATGAGAGGTTAGGACATGTTAATTATGATACATTAATTAACATGGACCTTATACCTAAATTTGCATTGATAGCCAACATAAGTGTGAAGCATGTGTTGAAGAAAAAAATGCATCGCGCATCATTTCATTCTATAGAACGCAGTTCTGAACCGCTAGAACTTGTACATACCGATGTATGTGACATGAATATTGTGCAAACAAGAGGCAGTAAAAAGTACTTTGTCACTTTTATCAATGACAGTACAAGATTCTGTTATGTGTACTTGCTGAGAAGCAAGCTGAAGCAATTGAGAGCTTCGTACACTATAAGAACGAAGTTGAAAACCAACTTGGCAAGAAAATCAAAAGAATCAGGAGTGATAGAGGCGGTGAATACGTTTCACCATTCAGTGAATATTGTTCTGTGCACGGAATTATTCACGAAACCACAGCTCCTTATTCTCCTCAACAGAACGGAATTGCGGAGCGCAAAAACCGAACGTTGAAGGAAATGATGAATGCCATGTTGACAAGTTCGGGTCTACCCCAGAACTTGTGGGGGGAAGCCTTGCTTTCCGCGAACTACGTTCTGAACAAGCTTCCTCACAGAAGACTAGACAAGACACCATATGAATTGTGGAAAGGTTTCGTACCTTCCTACAAATACCTCAAAGTGTGGGGGTGTCTTGCCAAAGTAATGGTTCCTAAACCTAAGAAGGTTAGAATAGGACCCAAAACTGTTGACTGTGTATTCATTGGATATGCTCACAACAGTAGTGCGTATCGATTCTTGGTACACAAGTCGGAGATTCCTGACATCAATCCAAATATGATAATTGAGTCAAGGAATGCGATATTTTTTGAAGAGACGTTTCCTTGTAAGGAAAGACAAATAACTGGGTCTCTCAAAAGGACAATTGACACTGTCAAGGATATTGATCAGGTTGACCTGGAATCAGATCAACGTGTAAATGCTGAGACAATCGAGCCTAGACGTAGCAAAAGAGCTAGAACGTCTAAGTCGTTTGGTCCCGATTTTCTGACATACTTGTTAGAAAATGAGCCTCAAAGCTATAAAGAAGCTATGGCTTCTCTGAGGCACCTCTTTGGAAAGAGGCTATTAACAGTGAGATTGATTCAATCCTACAGAACCATACTTGGGAGTTGATTGATCTTCCGCCAGGTTGTAAGCCGCTGGGCTACAAATGGATATTCAAAGGAAGATGAAAACGGAGGATCAATAGATAAGTATAAGGCAAGACTTGTCATAAAAGGTTATAGACAAAAGGAAGGCCTTGATTACTTTGACACCTACTCACCAGTGACTCGCATCACATCGATAAGAATGCTCATAGCCATAGCAGCTATATTTGGTATTGAAATACATCAAATGGATGTAAAGACGGCATTCTTGAATGGTGAATTGGATGAAGAGATTTACATGGAACAACCAGAAGGGTTTAGTGTTCCTGGACAAGAACAGAAGGTGTGCAAACTTGTAAAATCCTTGTACGGATTAAAACAAGCACCGAAACAATGGCATGAGAAATTTGACAAAGAAATGTTGTCAAATGGGTTCAAAACCAATGAGTGTGATAAGTGTGTGTACACCAAATCAACTCAAAAAGGATATGTCATTGTGTGTCTCTATGTAGACGATATGCTGATAATTGGTAGTAATCATGAAACGATTCAGTTTACCAAAAACGTGTTATCCAGCAGATTTGATATGAAAGATATGGGGATAGCTGATGTGATCCTAGGAATAAAGATTTCTAGGACATCAGACGGATATATATTATCACAGACTCATTATATTGAGAAGATACTCGATAAATATATTAAAGGGGATCTAAATGTGGCTAGAACCCCTGTAGACCTAACTCTTCATTTATCAAAGAATACTGGTTCAAGCATATCGCAACTAGAGTATTCGAGAATCATCGGAAGTCTGATGTATCTCCACGAATTGCACACGACCTGATATCGCTCAAGCTGTGAATCGGCTTAGCAGATATACGAGTAATCCATGACACAACCACTGGAAAGCCATAGTAAGAGTTTTGAGGTATCTGAGAGAAACTTCAAAATATGGGCTACATTACGAGAGATATCCTGCTGTACTAGAGGGTTACAGCGATGCTAACTGGATATCTGATACGGTGGATTCCAAATCCACGAGTGGATTTGTTTTCACACTTGGTAATGCAGCCATGTCATGGAAATCCTCGAGGTAAACGTGTATTGCCCGGTCTACTATGGAATCAGAATTCATAGCGTTAGACAAAACAGCGGAAGAAGCAGAATGGCTTAGAAACTTCCTGGAGGATATTCCTAGTTGGCCCAAACCGGTGCCAGCAATAAGCATACATTGTGACAGCCAATCGGCTATTGGGATAGCCCAAAATACAATGTATAATGGTAAGTCTCGACACATACGTCGGAGACATAATACCATACGTCAACTGCTCTCAAGTGACATAATAACGATCGATTATGTCAGGTCGAAGGAAAACCTAGCGGATCCACTAACTAAAGGTTTACCTCGAGAGCAAGTTGAGAAGTCATCGAGGGGAATGGGCTTGAATCCTATAATCTAAGAATTGTCACTGTGGAAACCCAACCTAGTTGACTGGAGATCCCAAGATCTAGGTTCAAAAGAGACAACAGAAACTTTGTGCAATTCAAAACAAGCACTGAAGAGTTTCGTACTCTTTCCCATTCCGATAATGACGCTGAGTGCTGTCTGTCATTGGTTAGGATAAGCTAAGGCTTTTAATGATCACTATATTAGGAGATGAGTCCTAATGGGGGTAAAGACAGATTACCTCTTCATAGCAGATCACCTACCTCAAGTAAGAAGTGAGGCCGCTTCCATGGGAACCTTTAAAGGCGGGTTACCCTAAAGTGCTTGATGAACCCAAGACCGTTGTTCAGGGCCAAAATGAACACAACCGTAGAATGGGAAAATGGTCGAATTAAAGCTGTGTGTTGGCAATTGTCTTGGTTTACACCAACGGCAGAACAGTTCAAGACTATGGGTCACTGATTTGCCAAGTAAATCCGATTGTCACTCACTAGGAAAGGTTCAAGGAAAAAGCTACCTATTTCGATGCAGCTTTAGTTCATGATAACTCTCTCAAGTGTCTCCATGAATATTTGAAGAATTGTGGGGGATTGTAGGAAATTCTTCAATATATTTCATTAAGGGTAATTCTGTCTTTTTGGTTGGATTGGGTGCTTGTGAGGGGTACAACCCTTTGGAGGGTTGCACCCCATCCCAAAGGGTGCCCTATTGGCACCCTTCCATGCCTTATATAGAAGGCTTTATATCCAAAAAGAAAGATAGAAAAAGAGTTCCGAATTTCTGGAAGAGACATTTGTTTTCCTTTGTTTTGAGAGAGAATTTCACCATCTTCCTAGTTCATAAACTTGTTAAGGAGTGCTCATTGTACAAGTAGCATCCAAGTTATCCTGGGAGAACGTTGGCAATACGAAACCGTAGAGCACTTGTGACGGGCCAATAAGTTCTTAAGGATAGAGATCATCTCGACTTGGACAAATCTGCAATCTCCATTTTCTGGTTTGTTTTAAAGGTTTTCTGGTTTTAGGGTTTCATGCATCTAGATCTACTTTTTCTGTTTGATCTGTTTGTTTGCAAGTTATATTACTGTTTAAAGACACATATTTGATAACACAACATACACAATGAGACATGTAATCATTCCTTTTTTATGCTTCACAAAAAGAGTTGTATCCAAAAGCTTTCATTGACTTCATAAACCTTCCAAACCATGCTCTCAGAGATTGTTTCAGACCAACCATGTGGAGCCTTTTTTTTTTAATATGCAGACACGTTTTCCACCTTCTCACTACATACTACATCATGAGGGCAACTCCATATATATTTTTTCTTGTAGATCTCCATACAAAAAGGCATTCTTCACATCAAACTGGTACAATGGCTAGTCAAGATTCACCGCCAAGGATATAAGAATACGAACATTATTAATTTTTGCTACTAATGCGAACATCTCCTTATAGTAAATTCCATTAGTTTGAATGTACCCATTGGTGACTAATTTAGCTTTGAATCGTTCAATGGTTCCAGCTGTCTTGTATTTGACTGTGAAAACCCACCTACATCCAACATTTTTCTTTCCTTCAGGCAGCTTGACAACTTTCCAAGTTGAGTTCTTTTGAAGTCATTTCATTTCCACCTAGGATCTCCCATAGCTTCTTGCATATTAGTAGGAATAAATATGGCAGATAATTGATTCGCAAATGGCTCATTTTCTTTTGACAGTCTATGGTAGGATACATAGTTGCTCATGGGTAGGATTAGAACTAATAATAGGTTCATAGTTAACTCTAGGCATACCTCTAATGGCTCGATTAAATAGTACTTTTGGAGGTAATTGAGACTCAGAACGTACCCGGGGTTGTACCTAGGGTTTAGGAAATGAATTGACCTCGGAAAATAATTGGTTAGGTAGTACTTGAATTGGAGTCGCTTCCATCTGATTCTGATTATTTTCCTCATTCAAACTAACATCTGGTTGGTCGAGAATATGTTGCTCACACAACACGATTTCCTTCTCTAGACACTCACCATTTTTATCCAAAAAATCACCAATTATATCCAAATGGTCCAAATAAGGATATAGATTTAGAGTTTGTAATTTATTTTGTATCGCCCCTTAAATTGAGGACTTGGGAACAATATAGTACATGTCATTTTCATGAAAGACAACGCCAATGGTGATAAAGATTTTCCGTGATGTGGGTGATAGCAGCGGTAGCCTTTCTGAAGGGAGGCATTGCCAACAAAAACACATCGTAGGGGCTGAGGGTGCCAACTTATCACGCAATGGCTTAAGAAGATGCACAAATGCCACACACCCAAAGATTCTAGGTGATAAATTTAGAGCTGTAGGAGAAGTTACAGTCGAATGAAGAACATCAAAAGGAGTCTGAAAAGTCAGCGAGCTAGAGGGTACACGGTTAATGCGGTAAGCCACAACACTGAGTGCTTCACCCCAGTAATTGGTGGGCATGTGAGCTCTAAACAAAGAGGCTCGTACAACTTCAAGTAGGTGTGACAATTCTTGTGTTCCGCAATCCCATTTTGTTAAAGGGGATAAGGGCAAGTTGTTTGGTGAGCTATGCCATGCTCCTGCAAGTACTTCTCCAGCTTCTGATTAACAAATTCTCCACTATTATCAATGCGAAGAACTTGTATATGAGATTGATATTGAGTGGTGATCATCTTATGAAAATTTTGAAATAAGGTGCTAACTTCATTTTTTGATTTCATCAAGCAAACCTAAGCATAAGAGTGTGATCATCAATAATTAAGATAAACCAATGAGAACCATTCAAGGACGGGGTTTTGGCAGTCCCATATATCAGAATGAATCACCATAAATGATACTGGACTTTTATTCATACTCAATGGGAACGATACATTGTATTTTTTGCAAGTTCACAAATATTGCATTTGAAATATGAAGTATTTAATTGAGAAAATAATTTTGGAATTAATATTTTTAAATATCCAAAAGGTGTATGACCCAAGTGCTTGTGCCACAACCAAATTTTGGAGGACTTGTCGATTTGATTCGTTGAAAGAGCTTGAACCAGCTGACATGAGCTAGTCGGCTTCAGATCTAAATAATACGACTTTCATTTTCTACAAAAACCAATCGTCTTTTGAGTACAAATGTCCTTAAAAAAACAATGGTCAGGCTAGAAAATCACAACATAATACAACGTACTAGTTATTAGAGAAACAGATAATAGATTATGGTTGGGGGAATGCACAACTAAAACAGAATCAAGATTTAAATTATCAAAGAGATAAATTAAACATTCCCCAATCACAGGTGATGGATTCTATTAGCGGTAGAAACTATATGTATTGTGGATTGTTTCATAGATGGAATAGCTGAATGTTAAAGGTCATGCGATCAATAGCACCAAAATTCAACACATGAATAGTGCACCACCTAAAATTGTTTGTAAGCATGCACCATTTTCAAACTTCCACCTAAAGTGGTTTGGAGGCTTGCAATGATGGTGGTGATTGGCATGCAGCTGGATTCTTTAATTCTCCCCCTCCAGATGCATCCGAAGCAATTGTCATCTGACAATTATCCCGGCTATGTCTATGCATAACTATCCCGGCTATTTAGATTCTCATATGTATGGATCTTCACTAGTCTCAACAGTTGTTGATCCATCACCTCACGTATCCAATGATAGCGAATATGGATGTGTTTTGTCCGGGAATGATACATTGAGTTCTTGCTCAAGTCCATAGCACTCTAAGTGTCAAAATATATCTTGTATTCTGTCTGCTTGATCCATAATTCTTGGAGAAAATGATTTAACCATAATATTTCCTTTCCTGCTTCCGCTGCTGTAATATACTCAACTTCTGTTGTGGACAATGTAATACACCTCTGAAATCTTGACTGCCATGACACAGCTCCCCATACAAAAGTGTAGAGAAAACCTGATGTAGATTTTCTACCATCAAGATCTCCTGCCACATCTGAATCTGTATAGCCTTCCAAGATTGGATCATCTCTCCCGTAGCACAGACATAACTTCGATATACCCTTGAGGTACCTGAGAATCTATTTGACTACCTCACAGTGTTGCATTCCCAAAATCCGCTGAGCTAGTCTTAAGTCTTTCATGTCGAAAGACTTAGAGAGTTCATTCTTCAGCTGGCTGATCTTTGTTGCATCTTGTCCAACGATCAACATATCATCTATATATAGTAGAAGAGCAAAGAAATTTCCATCCGGAAACCTTTAAATGTAAACACACTGGTCCGCTGTAGTTCTTTTGTAGCCTTGACTCACATGACTGAGTCAAACTTCTTGTACCATTGCCTTGGTGCTTGCTTGAGGTCATACAAGCTCTTTTTCAGTTTTCAAACAAGGTTCTATTTTCCTGAAACCTTCAGGCTGCTCCATGTAGATTTCTTCATTTAGATCACCATGAAGAAACGATGTCTTAACATCCATCAGTTCAAGCTTTAAGTTCAAACTGGCTACCAATCCTAGGATAACTTAGATTGAAGCCATTTTTAAAACTGGTAAAAAAATTTCATCAAAGTTGATTCCATTTTTATGTAGGAATCCTTTGAATACTAACCCGACTTTGTGTTTCACCACATTTCCACTGCCGTATTTCTTCAGCTTGAACACTCATTTGTTCTTCAATGCCTTCATGTCATGTGGGAGCTTGACTATCTTATAAGTATTATGCAGAAGTTCCATTTCATCCTGCATTGCGTATAGCCATTTTCCTTTGTCTTTATGAGATACTGCTTCCTTGAAACTTTCTGGCTCCTCCTCGTCAGTAAGCAGAATATAGTCAGATCTTGAGTATCTGTTTGATGGAATCCGACCTCACTCAGATCTTCGTACTGGAGGTTCACTAATTTCTGGAGGTCTGTCGTCATCCAGATTTATGGATGATCTTGTAGCCTCTGATGGAGCGGGTTGCAGCTCCCCTTGCTCAACACCATCTTCCTCATCTGGTTCTGCTTCTGACATATCATGCACCACATCATTATATGTTGCCACTCGTGTTGGTGTTGGGGTTGTATCTGGATTAGAATCAGTTTTGTCGGCACTGGAATTAGAAGATATCTTGAGTTTTTCAATGTCTTTTATTCTCTGGTCTTCAAGAAACACTACATCCATACCTCTGATGACCTTCTTTTCCTTCGGGTCCCATAACTTGTATCCAAATTCCTCGTCTCCATAGCCTATAAAGATGCATGAAGCAGTCCTTGCATCGAGCTTCTGCCTGAGCTCCTTAGATACGTGTGCAAAGGCTAAACAATCGAATGTTATAAGGTCAAAATAAGAGGGATTCTTACGAGACCACACTTTTTCCGGAATCTCAAGATTCAATGGTACAGATGGTGATCTATTGATCAGGTAGCAGGCGACATGAACAACTTCTCCCTAAAATGGCTTTGGTAGCTTAGGCATGCTGATCATGCTTCTGACTTTCTCCATAATGGTGCGTTTCATTCTTTCAGCAACACCATTATATTGTAGAGTGCGTGGAAAAGTCATTTTATGTTGAATGTCGTGACTTCTACAATAGGCATCGAACTCTCTAGATGTGTATTTGCCTCCATTATCTGTGCGGATGCACTTCGATTTCTTCCATGTTTCATGCTCTACCATGACATGTAACAGTTTGAAATATTACAGGACATGATCCTTTATTTTTAGAAAATACACCCATATTTCTGAGAAGTATCGTCAATAAAAGTCATAAAGTATTTTTTATCGTCTAGTGAATTAACCTCCAAGAGACCACAAACATCATAATGTACCAGAATGAGAAACTTTGATCTTCTCATAAAAGAGAAATTAAAGGAGACTCTATGTTGCTTACCGAATAGACAGTGATTACAAGGATCTAGAGCAACATTCTTGGAGATAGTGATTAAATCCTTCTTTGTCAAGGTAGACAACTCTTTCTCACCATGTGACCAAGTCTCTGATGCCACAGATTTTGAGAAGCCTCCAGTTCAGCTACATTGAGCCTCTTTGTACATATCTTCATATGAGTCTTGTATAAAGTGCCACAAATATGTCTTCGGGTGACGATCATGACACTTTTTTTTATCATTTTTCATGTGTCATTGCTAAAGTGGCTAGCATAGCCCTGTTTAGGGGTGGCTAAACGAATCAACGAATCAAATTTTTATCGAATCGAATCAAAATGTGATGGATTCTTATTCGATTCGTTTATTAAACGAATCATAATATCATGATTCGTATTCGTATTCGATTCGTTTATTAAACGAATCAAATACGAATATTCGTTTATTTGTTTAGTCAATGATATTATTTAATAAAATAATTTACCACACTTGATTTATATTAATTCTTCATAAATATATACATATGAAATATGTAATTAATATATTTACTAAAAATACCTCACCAAATATCGAAAATATTACTTTTTCTATGGTAATTAGCTATAATTTCTCGATTCTTAATTGAAAATTAACAAGAACTGGTAAATAAAAATAATAAAATGAATCCTAAATGAATAAACGAATCAATGAGCTTAAATTCGTATTCGATTCGTTTAATAAACGAATCAAATCGAATTGACTCATTTATTAAACGAATCCATTTTTTCAAACCCGTATTCGCTTTAAAGCGAATCGAATCGAACGAATAAACGAATCCTGATCCAAATTGCCACCCCTAGCCCTGTTTATCAAGGGCTACCCCTGAAAGTAGAGTAAGCCAAAGTTCTGGAACATGTCTTACCTCCTTCAAGGTTATTGTATACCTTGTATTTATCCGCATCGGAATATCACCAATTCCCATTATCTGAGAGAACTGATATTTCCCATCTTCACTGCTCCAAAATCTCATGCTTTGTATGTTGTGAAGAAATCTTTGTGAGAGGTGACATGGTAGGATACTGCAGTATCTACCACCCACTCAACATATTGAGTTGCGGTGTGAAGACATGCTTATTCCTGGATATAGAAGATAACTACATCTCTTGAGGCAACTGCTAGTGTCTCCTCATCGTTGTTCTTCGGTTGGGGATTGCCTTGACCCTGTTCTCGTTGCAGCTTTCAACAATTCTTCTTTAAGTGACCTTCTATGCCAGAATAATAGCACTTGTAGGTAGGCTTTCTTCCTTATGTGGATTTGCCTCTACAATTGCTGAGAGTAACCACCAATGTTTCCCAGCCATCAGCAAGAGAACTGAGTAGTAAGAGGGCTTGAACTTCATCTCCAAGTTGCATGTCTACTGCAGACAACTAGTTCACCAGGCTTTGTAACTCATTGGTGTGTTCTGCAATGAAATTTTCACTCCGTAATTTCAGATTTACCAAACGCCTTGTTATTAAGGTTTTATTCCTAGCTGTCTTGGCCTGGAACATGTCTTCTAATTTTATCCATATTTTGTAAGCATTTGTATCATATTCTACGTGGTGGAAGATTGTGGCCGATCCACTGCCTAATCTAATCCAGAGTTTTATTATTGAGTTTATTAAAGTCATACTCTTTAACAGATTATGGCCTCACTCCCTTCACCTCGATAATATCGAACAAATCTTTGCAGTGTAAATAATCTATCATCCAAGGTCTCCAGAGGGAGTAATTAGTTGTTGTCGACTTGATCATCGCACCATAAGAGGAATCTTCCATTTCCATTTTAAGTTTAAGTTAAAAATGAAAAAAGGACAAGATCAAGGCTGATTTTCACAAATCGAAGATCATCGTTGTGTCCAGAACAGTAAAAAATGGTGGATTTGACACTTCATTGGTCTAAATCCGACTCATGGGTCGATTTGTAAATTTCTAAAATTTCTGGGTCTAAAATATAAATTTCAGATACTTCAGTGGGCTTAATGAAATTTACCAGGTATGCGAACGTGGTAGACACATGGATGATGACGTGGTAGAAATAGGACCCGCTTATTGATGTGGCTGACATATGACGATGACGTGGCTGCTGAGTGTGCTGACTGTACGCTAACGTGGCGATGATTGTGCGTTGGCATGACGCTGACATGGTCGTCTTTAACCTCCAGTAGTGTGTGGGCGCGTGAATAGATCCTCTCCTTGGAGCGTGCGATGTCCCTGAACTTCCGTTTGATCGTCAGAAAGTACCATCGTGCTCATCTCGATGTGAACAAGATAATGGTATGCTCAAAAATGATTTTTGACAACTTTTCCGAAACCCAATTTTCCGAACCGAATTCCGTTCTTCAGTTTTATGACCTCAATGTATTACCAAAGCTATTGATACTACTTGTTGTGAGTCTCTGATCACTGAAGAATATTTATGAGGAAAAAACCGAATTCTATTTCTACAAGAATAAACTTTACAAAAAACCTCACTTCTCTATACACTTTCTAAGCTTTCTTCACTTGAAGCTTAATATTTGGGATGTCTAAAACTCATAATTGAGCTCTGTATTTATAGTAAAAAATCAGGCTAAAAAATTCAACACATGAATAGTGCTCCACCTAAAGTTGTTTGTAAGCATGCACCATTTTCAAACTTCCACCTGAAGTGGTTTGTAGGCTTGCAATGATGGTGGTGATTGGCATATAATTGGACTCTTCAAAACTTTAGCGCGTTATCGCACAGTGTTGAAATATGATATTCGTAAAGAAATGACTATCGCTCAGTTGGTTAATGTGGAAGAAGCATATCAGCTGGCAATAAAGATTGAAAAACAGCCGAATACTTCAAATACCCGGCGGATATGAGGAATTGAAGAACAATCAATAAGGGTTCCAATTTCACCGTATTGAAGGCCAGCAGGGTCGTTGGAGCCAAACAAATCAGAGGCCACAAGTGACTAAAAATGAAAGGCTAAAGTTTTTTGTGAATGGCCGCAATGTTACAAGTGTAAGAGATATGGCCATTTTATCATGGTCTGCCCAACATGTGACCGAAAGTTAGCCTACATTTGTGAGACTGATATGATGATTGTTGATGCATAGGAAGATATTGAAGAGGGAACCAAGCCTAATGATATCAAATAAGAGCATTTGAATGCAACTAAACTCTCGAGCTGTGTTATTTATCACATGTTTATGGGTCAACAAAAAGAGTTGGAAAAGATAGACCATGAATGAAGGCATTGTAATATTTTCCATACCTGATTCGAACATGACGAGAAAACAATGAATGCAATAATTGATAATGTGAGTGGTATGAACGTAGTGTCAGAAGAGATTGTGGAGCTCTTGGGGCTCCACAAGGAGAATCATCCTACTCCCTACAAGGTCAGTTGGGTAAATGAAGCCAATTCAGTTCCTGTGAAGTTTCGTTGTCTAGTGAATGTATCATTGGGACAAAGATTTTCGGATGAGGTGTGGTGTGATGTAGTGTCGATGACAATATGCCATTTGCTACTTGGAAGGCATTGGCTCTATGATCATCGTGTGTCTTATGATGGATATGCCAATACGTATTCTTTTGTGTTCAATGGGAAACGTTTAGTTTTGGAACCTTTGAAAATTTCAGGTTTTGGTCCTCAGCTGGAATCCACTCTTGTGTTGACAAAAAAAAAACAACTTTGTCGCAAGGTTCAGAAAAACTGAATGGTTTTCGCGAGTCAAATATGGAGTATAGAGCGATACCCAAGTCCTTGAAGCAACTTTTGGAGGAGTCTAGAGATGTGTTGCCCTCAGAATTGCCTGAAACTCTACCATTCATTAGGAATATACAACACGTTAGTAACTTTGTACCTGGATAATTATTTCCAAACCTTCTTTACTATCGTATGAGTCCAATTGAAAATGAGGAACTCAATCTGCAAGTTCGTGAGCTGCTCAAGAAAGGGTTTATTCGAATTTTAAGTCCATGTTTTGTTCCAACTCTACTCACACCAAATGAGGATGGAAGTTGGCGAATGTTTATCGATAGTCGAGCTATCAAAAAAACATTACTGTGAAATATCGATTTCCAATACCTCTATTGGATGACATGTTGGATTTTTTGGGAGGGGCATATATTTTTACAAAAGTTAGATCTTCGAAGTGGGTATCATCAAATCCACATCCGCCTTGGTGACAAATGGAATACTGCCTTCAAGACTAAGGATGGCCTTTATGAATGGACTGTCATGTCTTTTGGCCACACTAATGCGCCTAATAATTTCATGAGAGTTATGAAAAACTCCCTCAAATAATTTCTAGGTACGTTTGTGGTGGTATATTTCAATTATATTCTAATTTTCAGTCACAATAGTCAAGATCATTCGGAGCATGTCCGATAAGTTTTGATGGTCTTGAGACATGAGCACATTTATGTTAACCAAAAGAAATGTTCATTCATGCAATCCCAAACATATTTCTTAGGGTTCATTGTATCTGATAAGGGGGTGGAAGTTGATCCAATCAAAATCTAAGCTATTTGTGACTGACCAACACTAAAGACATTCTTCGAAATCTGGAGTTTTCATGGTCTTGCAACTTTTTACAGGACATTTATACGAAATTTTTATCACTTTCATGGCACCAATCACCGAATGTTTAAAGTCTGAGTCATTTTATGGACTAAGGCTGTAGAAATAATTTTTGTTAAGATAAAATAGTTGATAAGTCAGGTCTCGATCTTGCGACTACCTGACTTTGAGAAAATATTTGAAGTGGCTTGTGATGTTTCACATATGGACATTATTGAGGTGCTTAGCCAAATCATCCAATTGTTTTTTTAGTGAGAAGCTGAATGACACGAAAAAGCGATATTCTACACATGATATGGAATTTTATGCTCTTATTCAAACTCTTAAGCATTGACGATCATATCTTCTTCATAGAGAATTTGTGTTGTACACGGATCATGATACTTTGAAACATCTCCAATCTCAAACCAAATTAAATGCTAAGCAAGCCGGGTGGATGGATTATTTACAGCAATTTGACTTTTTTATTCGACACAAATCCGGGGTGGACAATAAGGTGGCAGATGCGTTAAGTCGGCGGTCTCATTTACTTCATATTTTTCTGTTAATTTTGCAGGATTTAATAGTCTTAAAGGAAGTTATAATCAAGATTAAGCTTTTGGTGAACTTTGATTCCAGGTGTCTAGTGATTGATCAAAAAAGAATATTTTGCCCAAGATGATTTATTGTACAAAAGCACTTTCCTCTGTCTACCGTATGGATCTATAAGAGAATTTGTGATTGAAGAGCTACATGGTGGACCACTTTGGGCACAGTAAAACTCATGCCCTTGTTGTTGATCGTTTTTATTGGTCTGGGTTACGTAAAGATGTTCAAATGGTAGTGAATCACTGTCGGGTTTGCCAAGTCAATAAGGGTGTACGATGAAGTGTTGAACTATATACCCCTCTTCCAATACCAAGCCAGCCTTGGCTTGATATTAGCATGGATTTTATTTTGGGGTTACCAAAAACAGTGCGACCTAATGACTCTATAATGGTAGTAGTTGACAGATTTTTGAAAATGACACATTTTATTCATTGTCGATGAACCTTTGATGCTTCACAAGTTGCTATGTTGTTTTTGCGTGAGTGGTTCTATTACATAGGATTCCAAAACACTATTGTATCAGATCGTGACTTTAAATTTATGAGTTATTTTAGAAAACTCTGCAGGCAAAAATGGGCACTAAACTATTATTTTCCAATGCCTTTCATCCCCAACCGATGGACAAACTAAAGTGACCAACCAAAGCCTTGGAAATTTGTTAAGATGTCTTGTGAATGACCATACATCTAGTTAGGATATCATCATTCCTCAGACAGAGTTTGCAATGAACAATTCAATTAATAAGACTGCATGGTTCCGTTTGAGGTTGTCCAAGGTTTTAAACCTCGAACTCCACTAAATGTAAGCCACATGCCATTACCAAGTTGATCGAGTGAAGCAGTAAAAGACTTTGTCAAATATATACAGAGCATTCATGAGGAAGTTCGGCGGCGAATTGCAACTAATTCTGCTGATTACGCAATAAAAATTAACAGCGAAAGAACAACTCGTGAATTCAAAGAATGAGACAAGTTGTTTATTTGACTTCGTCCTGAACAATTCCCACTAGGTAGTTATAGCAAAATACATGTTAGGAGGGCAGGTCCATTCTGAATTCTCTAAAGGTTATGACCCAACACTTATTTAGTTGAATGTCCCTCAACACATGTGATAAGTCTAATGTTTAATATGATGATTTGATTGAGTGAGTATAAGCATTTGAAGACGAGAAAGATTTGGCGCTGAAACATTAGTGATTCGTGTTCCACAACAAACTAGATAGCAAGATGAGATTGATACCATTGAAGACCACCATTTTTTTTCTACTAGGAGGGGGTGTGTATATTTTAAATTCTTAATCCGTTGGAAAAATTGACCTAACTCAGACTCTATGGCTTCAAGCAGCTAAAACTCGTTTTCTTAGTCCAGAAATTTTTTATGCTTACACCTAAAGATAGAAATTTTACCCGAATCCGGAAGACCCAAAAGGACCCGAGTCCGAGATATATTTTGCAGACCTGAGTCTTGATTTTAAAGACCTGTATGGATCCCGGTTCCAATAATTCCCGATCCGGTAATTTTAAAAGAAATTAAAAAAACAAATATAATTTAAGATATTTTATGAAATTAATTGATAATTTTTACATGGATCCGATTAATTTTAATTATATTTTAGTGAATTTTAGTTTTTATATATTTTAGTGTATTTCAATTTGTGATAATTTATGAATTTTTCATGTTGTTAATTCATAAATTTAAAATATTTTATTTTCTTATGGGTCTCGGATCCGAATCCGGATATACCCACACTAGGTATAGCCGGATCAGGATCCGGATAATTTTTCCCGTGTCTAGACCCGGACTCGGAAAGTGAAAATCATTGTCAAATTCGGACCCGAATCCAAGTCCGGATTTTTCCATCCCTACTAACACCATTTCATCTGTGCCAGAGACAAGATTCTAAGGGGTGGAGGAAATTGATGTGAATCAATCAAAGTCTTAAGCCACATGCATTGGCATGAAGTGTGCACAAGCTTAGAGGTTTGGGCTACAATAAAGTTTGAAGATCTTTTTATTTGAAACTCAAGTTGTTTTGAAATTCTGTTTTGATTTTTTTTTTTTTTTGATATTTTAAATTATTGTTTCCTTTTAATAAATAGTTCAGTTTTGAGATACAATCACCATTTTGGAGAGAGTCCAAATGCTTCATAAGAGATTTCTGAAACCATTGTGAAGTTGATGAGAGTTTGACACTACAAGGTTCTATCATTTGGGTTAGAAGAACCCATGATTTATATACCTATAAGAGTTTCTATATCAAATAGATGGAGTAATCCAACATCTAAAAAATAAATGGGATATGAAAGGTTTATAAGTGTTCTCTAGACACATATTAAATTGGAAAGAGCAAGGCTTGGGCTTGGGCTTGGATGAGTGTGATTGGCTTGATATTAGATTTAATTAATATATATTTAATTAAGTCAAAGATGGGCCTTGGGCCTTGGAGCTCTTGGGCTCATGGGGATTCATTAAATGCCTTGCTAACTTTAAAACGTTTTTCTTTTTGAATTCCGGATTTGAATCAGAAGGTTGTGTCTGATCAACACAACCCTTCAGGAAAAACAAGAAAGATGTTTGTGTCATTTCATCTAAAAAACGGTTTCCATACATACTCTTATATATATAGCATTTTTGCAAAGTAAGAGATAACATTTTCTATCTTGAAAAATCAGTGTGATCATTGAAAACGAAATAAGAGAAACTCAGTAAATTCGCCAGGGATTGAAATTTCGGTGCAGGAATTTCGGTTTACAGATTGTTGTATCCTGGTGGCAGACGTCCAAATAACTACAGCACACGAGTAGGGGCGAATTTCTGCTATAGGACATAGCCTCATACGCTAGCCTCAATCTTTAAAAGTCAATATTGTTTATTGTTTTCTGATTACTTGAATTGTAAGTTTCAATTCTGAATTGTTTATATTTAATTACTTACATTGCAAGTTTTTGTTTTGTAAGTTTCTGATTTATTGTGTTGTTAATTTAATTTACAGTATATTCAATAAATTTTATTGCATTATCTGATTGTTCTTTAACAATCTATAACAGAAGATTATGTAACAATTTGTGAATGTTGTGAAGCCTCATGTTTAGAAACCAGACAAGTTCAAAAGATTGGACTTCAAACGATGGCAACAGAAAATGTTGTTTTATCTAACAACATTGAACCTTACACATGTCGTCAAGGAAGAATGCCATGTGGTAGAGAGAGATAATATTCTTGCGGAAAAACTCAATGCAATTGATGTATGGAAACACATTGAGTTTTTATGTAGGAATTATATTCTGAATAGCCTTGATAATTCCTTGTATGATGTATACAGATCTAATAAGACTGCAAATGATCTATGGGAATCCTTGGAAAATAAATATAAGATCGAAGATGCTGGTTCAAAGAAGTTCATTGTTAGAAATTTCTAAAGTACCAAATGGTGGATTCAAAGACTGTCGTCAACCAAGTTGAAGAATTACATATTCTTCTCCATGAACTTGCGGCTGAAGGCATGGTTCTATCGGTACAGTTTAATGTCGGATATGTGATAGAAAAATTACGTCAATCTTGGAATGATTTCAAGATACATTTGAAGCATAAAAAGACTAATATGTCAATGAAGGATCTGGTTCTCAAACTAAGGTTGCAAGAAGATCAACGCAAGAGTGAAGGGCTGAATGTTTCAGAATTTGAAGCCAAATCAAATATCATTGAGAGTGGAGGGGTTTCTAAGTCTAAGTCTCAAAACCAGAAGAATAAATGGAACAATAAAGAGAAAGATAAAACTCAGAAAGTTCTTGCTGCAAAAAGGAAGAATTTCAAGGGAATTAAATGTGCTTGTTGGGTGTGTGGAAAAATTGGACACCGAGCACTAGATTGTCGTCACAAGAAAGGAAATCATAGTCCAAATGGTAATAACAGCAACAAACAAGCAAATATTGTTGAAGAAGAATTTGTTGGTGTTATTGTTTCAGAAGTCAATTTATTGACTGACAGTAAAGATTGGTGGATGGATACTGATGCAACAAGACATATTTGTGGAAATAGAAATATGTTTCTCACCTACACTCCTAACAATGGCGATGAGAAGTTATATATGGGCAATGTAACTGCTGCAACTGTTGCTGGAAAAGGGAAAGTGGTTCTAAAATTCACTTCTGGGAAAGAACTTACCATTTTGGATGTACTACATGTCCCTGAAATTACTAAGAAACTTCTTTATGGTTCTGTTTTAAGCAGGAAGGGTTTTAAACTTGTATTTGAATCTGAAAAATTCGTTCTCACTAAGAGGTGAACATTTGTAGGAAATGGTTACCTCTCTGAAGGGCTCTTCAAACTCAATGTAATTGATGATGCTATTATTAATAAAATAAATAAGGCTTCTGCTTACTTGCTTGAATCTTCTACATTATGGCATGCTAGACTAGGTCACATAAACTTTAAATGTATGTATAGAATGGCTAATCTTGGTTTGCTGCCCAATTGTACAAAAGACAATATGCATAAATGTGAAACATGTGCTGAATCAAAGTTTGCTAGCAAGTCCTACAAATCTGTGACTAAAAGGTCAAATGAACTGTTAAAATTAATTCATACAGATTTGGGTGATTTTAAATTATTACCAAGTCGTGGTGGAAAGAATTACTACATCACTTTTATAGATGATAATAGTAGATATTGTTATGTATATTGATACATAGCAAAGACAAAACCTTGAATATGTTTAAAACATATAAAACTGAGGTGAAAAATCAGTTAGACAAGAAGATCAAAATATTACGATCTGCTAGAGGCGGAGAATATGAAATATGAATCTGCCTTCGTAACATTTTGTACTTCTAATGGAATAATTCATCAAACAACAACACCCTACACTCTTCAACAGAATGGAGTGGCATAACGTAAAAATAGAACACTAAAGAGTATGATGAATTCCATGCTTAACAGTTCTGATTTACCACATAATATGTGGGGTGAAGCTTTACTTATGGCTAACATTATATTGAATAGAATTCCACTAAAGAAGAGTGACCCATCTCCATATGAAAAAATGGAAGAAAAGGCTACCAACATACAAAATCCTGAAAGTGTGGGGTTGCCTAGCGAATGTTCAAATTCCCTTGCCTAAAAGAGTTAAACTTGGACCTAAAAATATTGATTGTGTGTTTATTGGATATGCTAAAAATAGTGCATCATATCGATTTTTAGTAATTAAATCTGAAATTTCGGATATCCAAGTAAATACCATTATTGAGTTTAATAATGCTGAATGGTTTGAGCATATATTTCCTTATAAGGATAGACTGGATAAAAATAAACGAAAAGTGCTTGAATTTAGTCAAGAAAATGGGGCTGATGTTGCCTCTTCATCTGATGTTCAAGACAAGGTTTTGGAACTAAATAAGTCAACATCAACTCTCCAAGAGAAAGATTTAGATCCTAGAAGAGGAAAAAGAATCAAGGTAGCAAAAGATTATGAACCTGATTTTTTAACCTTTCTCACTGAAGCTGAACCTCAAACATATCAAGAGGCCATAACTTCGACTGAATCTATTTATTGGAAAGAAGCAATAAATAGCGAAGTAGAATCCATTTTACAAAACCGTACATGAGAGTTAGTAGACTTACCATCTGGTTGCAAACCGATTGGTTACAAATGGATTTTCAAAAAGAAATTGAAGTCTGATGGTATAATTGATAAATACAAAGCTCGTTTGGTAGCTAAAGGATACCGTGAAAAACAAGGACTTGATTTCTTTGACACATACTCACCAGTAACCAGAATAACATCTATAAGGATGTTAATTGCGATTGTGGCGATTTATAATTTGGAGATACATCAAATGGATGTAAAAACCGCATTCTTAAATGGTGAGTTAGATGAAGAAAATTTATGTGGAACAACCTGAATGTTTATAACAAAAGGACAAGAGAAAAAAGTATGTAAATTTGTGAAGTCACTCTATGGACTTAAACAATCACCAAAACAATGGCATGAGAATTCGATCATACAATGTTATCACATGGATTTCGGATCAATGAATGTGATAAATGTGTTTATATAAGAAAATGAATAATGATTCCTATGTCATTGTATGTTTATATGTTGATGATATGCGCATCATGAGACCAAATTTAAGTGTCATTAACTCCACAAAGAAAATCTTGAATTCGACCTTTGATATGAAAGACATGGGAAAAACTGATGTTATCATTGGAAATCGAATTCAAAGAAGCAGTGATGGTTATATAATTAGCCAATCACATTATGTGGAAATAATTCTTCAGAAATTTGGACATTTTGATAGCAGTCCGTCAAAAACTTCGTTTGATCTTAAGAGTACATTAAAGAAAAATATTGGGGATAGTGTGTCACAACTAGAATATTCTCATATAATTGGCACACTACAATACATCATGAATTATACTAGACCGGATATTGCCTACTCTGTGAATAAATTGACACGATATACTAATAATCCTTCAAGGGATCATTGTGATGCTTTAGTTAAAGTATTAAGATACCTTAAATACTCAATGATGTATGGTTTACATTATACAAAATATCCACCAGTTTTGGAAGGATATAGTAATGCCAATTGGATTTCAAATGACACGGGAAAAGCAACAAGCAGATATGTTTTTACACTTAGAGGAGCTGCAGTATCTTAGAAATCACAAAAATAAACGTGTATAGCACGTTCAACAATGGAATCAGACTTCATAGCCTTGTATAAAGCTAATGAAGAAGCAGAATGGCTAAATAATTTCTTGGAAGATATTCCGATGTGGCCTCAACCTGTGACGGCCATATGTGTGCATTGTGACTGCATGGCTGCTATTGGGAGAGCAAAGAGCTATATGTATAATGGGAAGTCAAGGCACATAAGACGTAGACATAACACAATAAAACACATGATCTCGAGTGGCATTATTTCCATTGATTTTGTAAAATCAAATGAGAATATTGCAGATCAATTAACAAGTGGTATACCAAATGAGCAAATGTTATATTTATCGAGGGGAATAGGCTTAAAGACAACACAATGAGAAGTAACTTAGCGGAAAACCAACCTAGCAAATTGGTGATTCAATTCTAGGTTCAATGTGGCAAAATAGTTGGGTGAAACTCAAGTAATAGAGCATAATGATGAGCGAAAATATATCAATATTTACCGCCCATTTTACTTAATATTTTGTTTAGTTTCTCGGGTTTGATGAACATTTTGATGTGTTTTAGTTTATTTTGTAGATAAAATAATATTGGGACACAATGAAATCATTTAGGACGAAATGTGGGTCAAATAAGGGCAAAAATTGGACTTGACATATTAATTTTGGAGATTGGAAACTTGGAAGGGCGTTTTAACGAAGTGCAGTTTTGGAAATTCCAATTTTTTGCATCTGTCGTATTTTGGGCATACCTTTTTACTCCAATATCAGATTGAGCTGATTCAAGTTCCAAATTAAAGAAGACTCAAAGCTCTACATCTTTGAAAGACAAAATAATTCGAATTCTGATGATTTCATGCCCGAAATTGATGAACCATCCATAAATGTGTTGTGTGTAATTATTAAAGTCATTTTCAATCATTTTCAAGCAAAAAAATAAATTAATAAATAAATAATAAAATTATCAAATCACCACCAAACATGATAAGCAATTAGTGGAGCAATTAATAATGGATTTGGTGGATGATTTGATGGAGGCAAAATTTTGCCTATAAATACCAAGTCATTTCATTTGTAAATTCATACTTTCTTCTAAGGAATTCCTTAAGAATACTAAGAAGATTGTATCTTGTTTGTTTATTTACAGCTTTCAGTAATTAATTTCCGCTTTCTTTTCTTTACTTTTCAGTTTTTACTTTCCGCAATTTACTTTTACGCACCGTACTTTTCTTTATTTAATTTTTAGTTTTTACTTTTCAGTAATGAGGAGGTAACTCCCATTTGCTGGGGTAAAAGGTAAAACTTTTATTACTAATATTTAGATTAATCTCCCTTAATTATAATATATAAACTAGTTAAAACCTAACTTAACGAGGATACCGCCATATTGGTCGGTTGGTAATTATTTAAATTGGTTTTAACCTGACTAAACTGGATACCGCCTGATTGGTAGATTGGTAATTAATTATTAATTTGACTTAATCTGGATACCGCCTATTGTTGTGATATTTTTATATCGTACCGCAATTGTACGGTGTCAAGTTTTAGTATAAATATGAGTTAAGAGTGTCGAACCCACATGGATTGCATTAACTCGCATTAAGTACTACAATTGATAATCCTAACTTTATTTAGACAATATTTAACAAAGATTTAATTATATAAATAAAATATAAAAATAATAAAATAGGAGGAACTAATACGATAGAGTTTCTGGATCCTGATTTTACCTAGTTGTCACCTATGTATTTGTCATGCCAATTAATCTTTGTTCAGTTATATTATTTATAAGTCAAGACTCCTAAAATATTCACTCCCTCTCTCGAGTGCCGAGTGAAAATATCATCAACTATAGACTTCGATATCTCTATAAAAATCCAATAGTTAACAACTCATTACGATTTGTGATTCTATTTTAACAACTTCAAAGGACTACAGATTCTCTCGAACTCTATAAAATCCTAGGTTATATTCTCTAGATCTATTCAAAATCTCCTCTCTCGAGCGATAGATTCTAAACATTCATCATCTTCAATTGTGGCCAACAATCAAGAAGCATTAAACTCAAAAGAATATAAATAAATTAATAAAACTTCATAACAAAATTGATAAACAAAATATAAGGTTCAAGCATCGATTACATCATTCTCCAGAATTAAGGAGTTTAGTTCATGACAAAAGATAAAAACAATAATAAACAAGTCATGAATCTAATGGAAATCATTAGAGTTCTAAGAAAGAAACAAGAAGATAAAACCCGAATTGAATCTATTCCTCCTGGGATGTCACAGCCTTTGTCTCCTCTTGTCGCTCTTCAATCCTCTCCTTGGATCTCTAAAAATATGTGTTTATGTGTTTTGTGCTCTGTATTAGCCTCCCCTTTAATTCTGGATGAACTATTATATTTATAGTGGAGGTAGGGAGTCATTGGGTACCATTAGGGATCTTAAAAACCCTAAAATCACTTTCCTGGAATGCGTGTCCCGCAGCACGTGTCTTATTAAATTAAGTGGCGCCACGGCGCCAAATCGTCGGGAATATGTATTGGTGTGTGGAAGCTTGGGGCGTCATGGCGCCTATATTCTTTCTACCAACAGGCGCCATGGCGCCCATGCATTGAATATGAAAGTGGGCGCCATGGCGCCTTCACTTATGAATGTCAGGCGCTGTGGCGCCTTAGTCTCTGTGATTTGTATGTGATTTTGGCGCCATGGCGCCTAATAATCCTGTGCTCGTCCTGTGTTCCCGAAAGTTCCCAAAACACGTGCAATTGTTCCCAGATCCATGTATTAATGCTTCTACAAATAAAACATGAAATAAACCATAAATGATATTAAATATCTCGAAATATAACAAAATAACAAGCTAAGAATGCCCGAATAAGTGGGTATAAACCACACTTATCACCTATATGGCTGGTTGATAATTATCATGCAAAGTTAATAAATTATATTAAGTGAGATATCTAAAATATAAGTAATAAAAGTGGATCCTTTTACCTCAGCATTTTCTTTTATTGTACTTTTACTTTATTTACTTTCCAGCAATTTACTTTTCAGCAATTTACTTTCAGCATTTACTTTTCAGCAATTTACTTTCAGCAATTTACTTTCAGCATTTACTTTTCAGCAATTTACTTTCAGCATTTACTTTTCAGTAATTTACTTTCAGCATTTAGTTTTCAGCATTTAATTTTCAGTATTTAATTTCAGCATTTACTTTCCGTCATTTACTTTTCAGCAATTTACTTTTAAGCATTTTACTTTATGTCTTTTATTTTATTTAAGTTTTTACTAGCCCTATTTATGTGTTGTAACTAAGTTAGTTATCTGGGGTTGTGATGAATTCTAATATCACCGGTTTATTATAAGGGGTTATTTTATAGTTTGGGTAATTTAAAGGTTTACTTATTAAGTCTTAAGCTTCATGCGTCTTGTTAATTGGCCACTAATAAAATTGATCTGGTAAATCTAAAATAAACTTGACAAAGGAATTTTAGGTTTCAGCCTTAGACTTAATAGCCCACGATCTTCCTTGAGGATAGATAACCCTTTAATAGATTTCCTTACGGGATAGACATATACCTATCGGGCGGGGGTAGCCATAATTGGAACTTAAACTTAATGAATCCATGTAATTTGGTTGATATAGACATATGGTTCAATTGGGTTATACTGGGTATTTGCGTCTGACCATTGACAGAGGTTTTCGCATAATTTAGTGTTCCAGGTTAGTAAACCGATATATTACAAAAATGAAATAACCACTTCATCTTTAAAATGATATTGGAAGATTCACAACCCTAGATAGTTTCCTAATATTGAATTTTCTTAAACCTACTTTCGCGTAATTTTATTTACTTGTTTTTAAATTCAAAATCATCATCATTTCAAATCAATCAATCAACCTGTTAGATACTAGTAATTGTACGTGCAAATTTGGGCCAGGGGTAAAATTGTCTTTCCAAATCGAACCCAATATCAGATAAGGCCATGGACAGAAATGCTAAATACCGGAAAGCCCAAGGTAAAGCCCAAGAAAACCCTTATTCCACTAGCAGATAAAGAATCCATACATAAAGCCAAATCCTTACCAAACATTTCCCATTTACCCTAAACATAATTGTATTGCTCCACTTTGATCATTAAATAAAGATATCTTAGCACATTGTGGGACTTATGCCAGCTGCAAAAGTCACTCACCTTCAACTATAAATTGCAACACAATACGAGAAACAAGGGAGAGCAAGCCTGACTTCTCTCTTACAGCTTCTGCTCTCTGACACAACTTTCAGAGCTTCACATTTCTTAAACATTTCATTCCGCCCTCACGGCCACCAAAAGAAGGTCATGGTAATAGTAAACCTTGCTTTCACATTTAACATATTCACTGCTCATTTCATACTACTGACTTGAGCGTCGGAGTGCCCCCGGCACCCACCACACCGGTGGGCAGTCTTCTCCCGCTCACTCTACTTTGTCTTGCAGGATCGTTGATGCCCCCAACCTACAAATTCTGATTGTGGACCTCGGCCGAAATCCAGCATCCACAATTTGGCGCCCACCGTGGGGCCTTAGCGATTCATAGCAGGCAAAGATCTTTCAGTCTACAATTCCTAAAACACAAGTACTCATGGCTTCGAGGAGCAAATAGAAACCAGACTTCCTGCACTCGACAAGAGACCAAAAACCACAGCACCTGAAAGAAGGAATTTGAGGCAGTGACTACCAAAGCTTTAATCCAACCCCATATGTATTTTACATACTACCCGGAGTGAAGAATCCATATACATACTATTTGAATGAAATCCAATCCAATCGACGTAATAAGCATTTGTAGTTGAAGTGCAGTTTCAACTAGTCGTGTGGTAGAAGAGATTTATTCAGCCACAATTATTATTTGGAAGTTGAAAGAGAGAATAATTATGGAGCTGTGACACTTGGAGTCATGTTACCCATACAAAAACAAAAGCCAGCAAACAAGCAGCTGGCATGGAAAACCACACGCCATTGATCACTCTTAACCACACACGGCCACACTACAAAAAAACCCATAGCCTCTCATGCAAAAATATTGTCCCACATCAAACAAAAAAAAAACATTTAAGCCCACGAATGGCCCATGCATGGATGTTCAAAATAGAACATGTGTGCCACCCAAGCGGCAGCCCAAGCGACAAAGTTGAGATAAAGTGAGGCCAACTACCCCAAGCTACAACCACAAAAAAGGGCTTTGTTGTTTGTCTAAAGAAGAAGAAATGGGCGTGAGAAGTGAGAGAATAAAAAAAAAGAAGATTTTGAAGAAAAGAAGAAAAAGAGGAAAGTAGGTGGGCCCGAATTTGCTTTGTTGTTTAAAGAGGAAGAAATGGGCGTGAGAAGTGAGAGAATAAAAAAAAAGAAGATTTTGAAGAAAAGAAGAAAAAGAGGAAAGCAGGTGGGCCCGAATTTGCTTTGTTGTTTTTCTAAAGAAGAAGAAATGGGCGTGAGAAGTGAGAGAATAAAAAAAACAAAGAAGACTTTGAAGAAAAGAAGAAAAAGAGGAAAGCAAGGTGGGGCCAGTTTGAATCCCCATACTACCACTCGACAAACCCATATTACATCAAAAGCCACCCCATTCACGCCCAAAAAAAAAAAAAAAAAAAAAAAAAACGCCAAAGTTTTTCACATGGCCCACTTGAAACTACTACAAAGAACAAGATAATGCATGATCTCAAAACAAACAAACAAACAAATTAAGTAGAATAAAAAAAAATGGCCATTCACCAATTTTGACAAATGACTCTTGCATGTGCCATGCTCCACCCAACAAAGAACATCTGCCGAATGAAGCTAGCCAACTTGCATAAACCAATGAAAAATGCTTCCTTACTTGCATGGTTCATGAAGCGATCCTACATGAAGGAAAAAATCCTGACAGATGAATCTATCATCCATTCACAATTGAACCTCACTTTTGTAGCATGAAACCAAAACTAAGCAACAAAACTTCATCCTTTGAATATAATAGCTCAAGCTTTGTAGATTAAATTTATTGAGCACACTTTTTAGCTCTCAGAGACATGGAAAGATTTTCATACGACGAGGTGAATAGCCATCAACTCCAGGCTACATGGAAATTCCAATATCTCTCAGAATACTTGGAATGATTCTCAACTCCTCCTGGCTAAATTAAAGGTTAGTCATCATCTCCATGCTACATTGATTTAATATTGCCAACTCCATACTACATAGGGAATATATTATCATGCCTAGTAGAATGAAGAATTCTATTGGATCTCTTCTAGGTTCAATCGACCAACCTTTTACAGGTTAGGTAGTATGAAAAGTCTATTTGACTTCCATCAAAGTTTATTTCATTGTAGTATCAATAACCTTATTTAGGTCTTGTATAATTAGTAATGACCTTGATAGGCATCCATCTCTTTCATACTACATGAGAAGATAATCATCTCCACACTACGTATGAAGATTATCATCCACTCTAGACTACATGGATAGATTTCCATAAACTCTGGAAATCATTGGAATAGTCTCATGGACCTTCATCAGGTTCATTCGACAGTAGTCTACTGACCTTCATCAGGTCAAGTAGAAATGAAATTTTCTTGGACCTCCTTTAGGTCCAATCGACCAACCTTGATCAAACTAGGTAGTATGAAAATTCTTTTGGACCTTCATCAAGTCTAGTAGAATGGGGATTCTCATGGACATGCATTAGTTTCATTGGACCGTGTCTCATGGAAATTTGTCATTTCCATTCGACAGTAGCTTCATAGATTGGTAGAATGAAGATTCATTTAGTCCTTCCATCAAGTTCATTCGACCATAGCTTCATGAACCTTCATCAGGTTCATTCGACCGTAGTCTCATGACCTTCATCATGTCAGGTAGAATGAAGACTCACATGGACCTTCATTAGGTTCATTCGACCATGACCCCCTTGGACTTCCATCAAGTCCATTCGACAGGTCCAGTCGACAGTAGTCTCATAGGAGAGTGAGGAGTGATGACTTTCATCATGTTCATTCTATTGTAGCATCCTAGACCTTCTTCAAGTCTAGTATAGTGAGTGAAGACCTTGGACCTTCATCAGGTACATTCGACGAACTCCATTCGACAGTAGTATCGTAGAAGTGTGAAGAGTGATGACCGTGACAGATATTCTTCAAGTTCATTCTACCGTAGTCTCATGGACTTTCATCAAGAGAGTGAGTAATGACTTCTTTGGACTTTCATCAAGTCCATTCGACCGTAGTCTCATAAATCTTCATCAATTGAATGAGTAATAACCTTGATAGGTATTCATCACGTCCATGCGACATGTCCATTCGACAGTAGTCTCGTGACCTTCATCAGGACTTGTAGTATGAAGATTCACATAGATACTCATTAGATTCATTCGACTGTACCTTATGGACCTTCATCAGGTTCATTTGATAGTCCATTCGACGGTAGTGTCATGGACTTTCATCAAGTCAATTTGTCCCAATCGACATCTACATGTGTAGCTTGGGACTTGTTGTGGATCCTATGTGTGTATGGCTTGATGCTTTATGTTTGTCCCATTCGACATCCACATGTGTGTAGCTTGGGACTTGTTGTGGATCCTATGTGTGTATGGCTTGATGCTTTATGTTTGTCCCATTCGACATCCACATGTGTGTAGTTTGGGACTTGTTGTGGATCTTTTGTGTGTATGGCTTCGGGCTTGATCTGTGTCCCATTCGACATCCACATGTGTGCAGCTTGGGACTTGTTGATGATCATATGTGTGTATGGTTTGATGCTTTATGTTTGTCCCAATCGACATCTACATAAGTGTAGCTTGGGATTTATTGAGGATTTCATGCTTGTGTAGCTTGATATTTGATGTCTTTCCCAATCGACATCTACATAAGTGTAGCTTGGGATTTATTGTGGATTTCATGCATGTGTAGATTGATGTTTGATGTCTTTCCCAATCTACATCTACATAAGTGTAGCTTGGGATTTATTGTGGATTTCATGCATGTATAGATTGATGATTGATGTCTTTCCCAATCGACATCTACATGAGTGTAGCTTGGGATTTATTGTGGATTTCATGCATGTATAGATTGATGTTTGATGTCTTTCCCAATCTACATCTACATAAGTGTAGCTTGGGATTTATTGTGGATTTCATGCATGTATAGATTGATGATTGATGTCTTTCCCAATCGACATCTACATGAGTGTAGCTTGGGATTTATTGTGGATTTCATGCATGTATAGATTGATGTTTGATGTCTTTCCCAATCGACATCTACATAAGTGTAGCTTGGGATTTATTGAGGATTTCATGCGTGTATAGCTTGATATTTGATGTCTTTCCCAATCGACATCTACATAAGTGTAGCTCGGGATTTATTGTGGATTTTATGCATGTATGGCTTGATGCTTGATGTTTTTCCCAATCGACATCTACATATGTAGCTTGGGAATTGTTGTAGATACCACATATAGTTATGACTTGAGACTTGATGTTCATCGCAGTCTACATCTACAAGCCTATATCTCGGAACTTGTTGATGAACTCATTCGACAATATACCCATTGTCCTGACCTTCATCTGGTTCAGAGGACTGGGAACATTCCCCATTGGCTCAAGTAGAGTCAAGTTGAAGACCTGACCTTCATCTGGTCAGACGACATTGTAGATTCCCCTATTCCTTTGACCCGTAGTATGGGGTTTATCCTGACATTCATCTGGTTCAGTCGACTGGGAACATTCCCCATGGCTCATGTAGAGTCAACATATGACCTTCATCTGGTCTATAAAAATTTCAAGACTCATCTGGTCCTTGACCAGTAGTATGGAGATATCCTGACCTTCATCTGGTTCAGTCGACTGGGAACATTCCTCATGGCTCATGTAGAGTCAACATATGACCTTCATCTGGTCTAGAAAAATTTGAAGACTCCTCTGGTCCTTGACCAGTAGTATGGAGATATCCTGACCTTCATCTGGTTCAGTCGACTGGGGACATCCCCCATTGGCTCATGTAGAGTCAACATATGACCTTCATCAGGTCTATAAAAATTTGAAGACTCCTCTGGTCCTTGACCAGTAGTATGGAGATATCCTGACCTTCATCTGGTTCAGTTGACTGGGAACATTCCCCATGGCTCATGTAGAGTCAACATATGACCTTCATCTGGTCTATAAAAATTTGAAGACTCCTCTGGTCCTTGACCAGTAGTATGGAGATATCCTGACCTTCATCTGGTTCAGTCGACTGGGAACATTCCCCATGGCTCATGTAGAGTCAACATATGACCTTCATCTGGTCTATAAAAATTTGAAGACTCCTCTGGTCCTTGACCAGTAGTATGGAGATATCCTGACCTTCATCTGGTTCAGTCGACTGGGAACATTCCTCATGGCTCATGTAGAGTCAACATATGACCTTCATCTGGTCTAGAAAAATTTGAAGACTCCTCTGGTCCTTGACCAGTAGTATGGAGATATCCTGACCTTCATCTGGTTCAGTCGACTGGGGACATCCCCCATTGGCTCATGTAGAGTCAACATATGACCTTCATCTGGTCTATAAAAATTTGAAGACTCCTCTGGTCCTTGACCAGTAGTATGGAGATATCCTGACCTTCATCTGGTTCAGTCGACTGGGAACATTCCCCATGGCTCATGTAGAGTCAACATATGACCTTCATCTGGTCTATAAAAATTTGAAGACTCCTCTGGTCCTTGACCAGTAGTATGGAGATATCCTGACCTTCATCTGGTTCAGTCGACTGGGAACATTCCTCATGGCTCATGTAGAGTCAACATATGACCTTCATCTGGTCTAGAAAAATTTGAAGACTCCTCTGGTCCTTGACCAGTAGTATGGAGATATCCTGACCTTCATCTGGTTCAGTCGACTGGGGACATCCCCCATTGGCTCATGTAGAGTCAACATATGACCTTCATCAGGTCTATAAAAATTTGAAGACTCCTCTGGTCCTTGACCAGTAGTATGGAGATATCCTGACCTTCATCTGGTTCAGTTGACTGGGAACATTCCCCATGGCTCATGTAGAGTCAACATATGACCTTCATCTGGTCTATAAAAATTTGAAGACTCCTCTGGTCCTTGACCAGTAGTATGGAGATATCCTGACCTTCATCTGGTTCAGTCGACTGGGAACATTCCCCATGGCTCATGTAGAGTCAACATATGACATTCATCTGGTCTATAAAAATTTGAAGACTCCTCTGGTCCTTGACCAGTAGTATGGAGATATCCTGACCTTCATCTGGTTCAGTCGACTGGGAACATTCCCCATGGCTCAAGTAGAGTCAATATATGACCTTCATCTGGACCAGACAACATTATAGACTCCCCTGGTCCTTTGACCAGTAGTATGAGGATTATCCTGACCTTCATCAGGTTCAGTTGACTGGGAACATTCCCCATTGGCTCATGTAGAGTCAAGTTGAAGACATGGCCTTCATCTGGACCAGACAACATTGAAGACTCCCCTGGTCCTTTGACCAATAGTATGGGGATTATCCAGACCTTCATCAGGTTCAGTCGACTGGGGACATTCCCCATGAATCATGCCGAGTCAAGTTGAAGACCTGGACTTCCTCTGTCCAGTTTACACTTGTCGTATGGAATATACTCCTGAACCGTATTATGGTTCAGTCGACTGGGGACATTCCCCATGGCTTGTGTCAAGCCAAGTTGAAGACTTGGACTACTCATAATCCATGCATTGAATTCACTCTGTCGTATGAAACATGAACTAGTACATTCTTGACTGGTACTCTTACATCTTGTTCTATTCGACATATATTGAAATACTCTCCAAGTCAAAGACTTCTTGACTTAGAGAGTAGGGGACAAACTGTACGTGCCAAATTTGGGCCAGGGGTAAAATTGTCTTTCCAAATCGAACCCAATATCAGATAAGGCCATGGACAGAAATGCTAAATACCGGAAAGCCCAAGGTAAAGCCCAAGAAAACCCTTATTCCACTAGCAGATAAAGAATCCATACATAAAGCCAAATCCTTACCAAACATTTCCCACTTACCCTAAACATAATTGTATTGCTCCACTTTGATCATTAAATAAAGATATCTTAGCACATTGTGGGACTTATGCCAGCTGCAAAAGTCACTCACCTTCAACTATAAATTGCAACACAATACGAGAAACAAGGGAGAGCAAGCCTGACTTCTCTCTTACAGCTTCTGCTCTCTGACACAACTTTCAGAGCTTCACATTTCTTAAACATTTCATTCCGCCCTCACGGCCACCAAAAGAAGGTCATGGTAATAGTAAACCTTGCTTTCACATTTAACATATTCACTGCTCATTTCATACTACTGACTTGAGCGTCGGAGTGCCCCCGGCACCCACCACACCGGTGGGCAGTCTTCTCCCGCTCACTCTACTTTGTCTTGCAGGATCGTTGATGCCCCCAACCTACAAATTCTGATTGTGGACCTCGGCCGAAATCCAGCATCCACAGTAATCATTTGACCTCATAAAATTAATAGATTAAGTATTAAGTCTCCGTGGGATCGATACTTTTTATACTACTTGAACGATACGTGCGTTTGCGTTATACGCGTGTGATTACGCACCGGTCACATAACAAACTGCTCATTCCTATAATAAGAAAAGTTATGCTACCTATGATGATAATGATTAATGATTAATCATTCTTAATGACACTAACAGAAGAAATAAAATTAGTATTGCATGATACGTATAGTCATTATGTCACCTATATATGAGTAATGTGGGGTCGTATTTATGAGAATGAAATGGCTAAATTCTCTAAAGCTCTTATGAATCCAGGATTGTTCAGGACCAAAATGAACGCAACCGTATGAATCGAAAGGTGTCAAACGATATGTGTGATATTTATTATCTTGATTTACAAAATATGATGAACAGTTCAATATCTCCTATATACACTGACTCATCGGTAAATCCAATAAGTACTTACTAAGGAAGGTTCAAGTCCAAAAGACACATATCCTAATGCATGTCGTTTTTAAATTTCTCTGGATCATGTTATGTATATTATCGCCACTATTTGCTATACAAATGTGGGGGTATTGTAAGAGTTTGTATATCAAATAGAGAGAGTAGTCTCACATCTAAAAAATAATTGGGATATGAAATGTTTATAAGTGTTTTCTAGATACTTATATTAAATTGGAAAGAGCAAGGCTTGGGCTTGGGCTTGGATGAGTGTGATTGGCTTGGTATTAGATTTAATTAATATATATTTAATTAAGTCAAAGATGGGCCTTGGGCCTTAGGGCTCATAGGGATTCATTAAATGCCTTGCTAACTTTAAAACATTTTTCCTTTTTTGAATTCTGGATTTGAATCAGAAGGTTGTGTCTGATCAACACAACTCTTCAGGAAAAACAGGAAAGATGTTTGCGTCATTTCATCTAAAAACGGTTTCCATACATACTCTTATATATATAGCATTTTTGCAAAGTAAGAGATAACATTTTCTATCTTGAAAAACCAGTGTGATCATTGAAAACGAAATAAGAGACACTCAGTAAATTCGCCAGGAATCGAAATTTCGGTGTAGGAATTTTGATTTACAGATTATTGTATCCTGGTGGCAGACATCCAAAGAACTACGGCACACGAGTATGAGCGAATTTCTGCTATAGGATATAGCCTCATACGCTTGCCTCAATCTTTACAAGTCAGTATTATTTACTGTTTTCTGGTTACTTGAATTGTAAGTTTCAATTCTGAATTGTTTGTATTTAATTACTTACATTGCAAGTTTCTGTTTTGTAAGTTTCTGATTTATTGTGTTGTTAATTTAATTTACAATATATTCAATAAATTTTATTGCATTCTCTGACTGTTCTTTAACATATACTAGTTTAGGATCTTCTTCGCTAGCGATGCGGGATATTATAGATATTATTGATATTATAGTTGACCGATCTCGTAATTGACATAACAACTAGGATTACTAGTTTTTTTTACTGCCGAAGGCCCAAGAGGCCACATGAAGAAAACTTTGGAGTGAATTTAATTAGCATTGCCACTTTTGTAAATTTACAAGGAGATGAAAATTTAGCCAGAACAGCTCTTAATGCATTTTGAAATCTTGTTAGAATTATAGTAAGTGCCTGAAAAATCTCCCTTTAAAGAGAGAATCTGTAAGTAATTGCTATCAGGTTGTGTGTTTCTATATTTGCGAATTTTATTATTACACAATATTACACTTGATTCTGATTAATCTACACATGTTCATGAAGTAAATGTATATTAGTTAGCAATTCCAAAAAATGATTAGCTGAAATGGCAAGATGCATTCTGTATCAAGGAAATTATGAAAATGAATATGACAGCTTAATCAACATGGGTTCATTTTACTGGATCACAACTCACTCTATAAATATATAGAATTACTTTCAATTAAACATAAAGCAAAGAGCAATGGCTGTGAATGGATTCCTCCTCTTACAATGCTTGTCCTTCATCCTTTTCCTCAACATGAGCTCATTGTGGGGTGCCACTCATGAAGATAGAAAGGCAAGAACTAATTAACTTTGTTTTTCAGATATTAGTTGCTCTCTATTTTCCAATAAATGTAAGGCACTTTCAAATATAATGATGCAATGCAGGTCTATATTGTTTACATGGGGTCACTTCCTAAAGGGGAATATGTAACAACTTCACAACATCTAAGTATTCTAGAAGCAGTTGTTGAGGGAAGGTAGTGGTATTCATATAAATTAAGTTAAAAATTTGATTAAATTCTCTTCTGAACTCTCTTTCCGTATATGTGGCTGCAGCTCTGTAGGAGACATATTGGTTAGAAGTTACCAAAGGAGCTTCAATGGATTTGCAGCCAAGCTCACTGATCATGAGCGGCAAAAGCTGGCCAGTAAGTACCACCCAGTACTTATGTGTGTTACTCAAATTAAGGACACATCTTGATTATTTACTAATTGTTATATGCAGGCATGGAAGGAGTGGTTTCTGTTTTTCCAAGAACTACTCTCCAACTCCATACCACAAGATCGTGGGATTTCATGGGTTTAAACCAATCGACTACTCGAAAACGCAGTGTTGAGAGTGATATTATAGTAGGTGTTTTAGACACTGGAATCTGGCCTGAATCGGAAAGTTTCAGCGACGAAGGTTTTGGTCCTGCTCCTAAAAAGTGGAAAGGTGCTTGTAAAGGTGGCAAAAATTTCACTTGCAACAAGTAATGTATCTCTCCACTTTGCAGGCTTAATATATATGAGTTCTCATTTAGCTAATCTTGATTGCAATAATAGTACAGCCATGGCATTCCGAGATTTCACCACTGATATATACTGATGTTATTGCAGCAAAATAATTGGAGCTCGATATTACTCATCAGACGGTAGATTTGATAATGCCAGAGATGAAGATGGTCATGGAACCCACACTGCCTCAACAGCTGCTGGAAATGAAGTAAAAGATGCTAGTTTTTTTGGAGTGGGACAAGGCACTGCTAGTGGAGGTGTTCCATCTGCAAGAATTGTTGCTTACAAAGTCTGTTCTTCTTTAGGGTGTTTATCAGATGCCATACTGGGTGCATTTGACGATGCTATTGCTGATGGTGTTGACATTATCACAGTATCACTAGGAGGAAGTGATGCACTTCAGTTTAGTGAGGATCCAATTGCAATTGGTGCTTTTCATGCAATGGAAAAAGGCATACTGACCTTAAATTCAGCTGGCAATAGTGGTCCTGTTCTAGGAATCACATCTAGCGTAGCTCCATGGCTGATGTCTGTAGCAGCCAGCACCACAGATCGCCTTTTTGTTGATAAAATTGTTCTTGGGAATGGAAAGACAATATTGGTATGAGTCACTGATTCTTGTATTCGCAAACATTATATGTATCCGAATTTTCTATAAGCCTCCTAACGATCAATATCTATCCACAGGGATATTCAATTAATTCTTTCACCATGAAAGGAAAAAAGTATCCTCTGGCATATGGTGCAGAGGTTACTAGAGAATGTGATGAATCTTTCTCTCGGTAGGTTCCCCTTGGTGTTCAATTTCAAATCTTCATTTCCTCATAAAAAAACAAATATTCAGAAATTTTGTTGCTCTGCAGGGTGTGTGACGGAGCTTGTCTTACTAGTAGCAAAGTGAAGGGAAAGATTCTTATGTGTCAATCATTTGAAGGGTTTCATGCAGCTCACAGACATGGTGCCGCAGGATCAATCTTGTTAAATGACAAATTCGACAAAATTTCCTCTGTTGTTTCATTGCCAGCAGCGGCTGTAAACCAGGACAACTTCGACAGCGTTATCTCCTATAAGAATTCTGCAGAGTATTATTAACACCTAGTGAGTGACTATTTCATTTTATTTTATTCCAGAAGATAATTCAATCTTTGCTTATTGATTACAGAAAACCAGAAGCAGAAATTTTAAGTACTAGTACAATCAAGGATCTTGATGCTCCTGTTGTCGCTGTCTTTTCTTCACGCGGGCCAAATACAATTGCACCAGACATCTTGAAGGTATATATTCTTTGAAACTTAGTGTGGTCATCTAAAGAAATACTAATATGCATTATGCTGATTTGATGCTCAAACATCATACAGCCAGATATAACTGCCCCTGGAGTAGATATATTGGCTGCATTTTCACCTCTTGCTCCAGTTTCTACTGACCCGGAAGATAAAAGGCAAGCTATATATAATATTTTATCTGGAACATCCATGTCCTGCCCTCATGTTGCTGGTGTAGCTGCATATGTTAAATCATTCCACCCCGACTGGTCTCCTTCTGCCATCAAATCAGCTATTATGACTACTGGTAAATTTTTTTCATCAAAACTCATAACTTTCTGATAACTTATTCTGCAAGTCATTGTTTCTGAATCAACAAGTTTTGTTGTGCCTGCAGCTTGGCCTATGAATTCTTCCAAAAATACAGAAGCTGAATTTGCATATGGATCTGGGCATGTCAATCCAGTAAAAGCTGTTAATCCGGGGCTCGTTTATGAATCTATCAAACAAGATTACTTAACATTTCTCTGCAGCCTTGGTTATGATGAGAGTAAACTTAGAATGATTTCAGGAGATAACAGCACTTGTCCTACAGGCTCAGACAAAGCATCACCGAAAGATCTCAATTACCCGTCAATGGCAGCTCAAGTTTCACCTGGAACGTCTTTCACGTTAAACTTTCCAAGAACAGCTACAAATGTTGGCTTTGCAAACTCAACTTACAAGGCAAAAATCCAGCAAGATTCAAGAGTTAGTATAAAAGTTGTTCCGGAAGTTCTATCCTTCAAGTCCTTGAACGAGAAGAAGCCTTTCAATGTGACTGTCACTGGAAAAGGTTTGTCAGATGGAACAATTGTTTCTGCATCCCTGGTGTGGTCTGATGGCAATCACATTGTTAAAAGTCCAATTGTTGTACATTCACAAGAGTGACAAAGCAGAAATCCACTGTGATATGCATATTTAGTCTATTAAATTCCAATTTGTTACAACCATTTCTAAGTTTCCAGTAATGTCTAAATAATGATCTTTAATTTGTAGTCTATTTCTCAGAAATTTTTATTTAAGCTAAGTGGGTTTTTATTAAGCCAGTTATAATACAGACTACATCCATTTTGCATTTGTAATTCAGATGGAATCAAGCAAACTCAATAATCACACAAGAAGCAAGAACAGTGGCTGAGAAAGCCCAGAAAAAAACAGATTCACGTAGTTTGGCGTAAGCCTACATCCACGGGTAGAACAGGATCGAAGCTTTCTTATTAACCAATGAAGATGTGTTACAGTTGTAGTGTAAGTGTCACTCTTCACACGGGGCCAAGAATCATCTCTTAGGACTCTCTATGCTCTTTTGAATGGATTCACAAAGTTGCAAAGAAACCAGCCTCACTCTGCCACATTTACTTGGAGAACAAGTCACGTGACTTGTAACTGAATCCAGTTGCATTTAACTGATTCTGTTATACCCCAATGACAGTTACCAGCCGACCCTTTTACAACCCACTTATAGCCACCTTAGCTGCTTCTTGCCTGTAACATCCGCATTAATAATAATATAAAATAATAATAATAATAATAATAATAATAATAACATATTTTTAATATTTTTTATAGTTAACTTTTTTAATATTGTAAAGTGTTTAAAAATAAGCGATTCTTTATTTAAGTCAATTGCAGAAAATTTGGGAATAATTAATTATTTCCTAATTTATTAGGATTTTCTAATGAAACACTATGAAACCTATTTTTCTCCCCCTCTTAAATAGGGGTGGAAATTTGGGTTATGATTCGTTTATTCGTTCTATTCGATTTGTTTTAAAGCGAATACGGGTTTGAAAAAATGGATTCCTCCTCTTTCCATGCTTATCCTTGATACTTTTCCTCAGCATGAGATCAATGTGGGGTGCCACTCATGAAAATAGAAAGGCAAGAATTATTTGACAATTATGAATGAACATACATGCAAGGCACTTTCAAATATAATGATGCAGGTCTATATTGTTTACATGGGGGCAGTTCCTAAAGGGGAATATGTAACAACATCACACCATCCAAGTATTCTACGTGAAGTTGTTGAGGGAAGGTAGTGGTATTCATATAAATTAAGTTAAATTTTGTTTAAATTCTCTTCTTAACTCTCCTTTCATATACACAAGTGCAGCTCTGTAGGAGACATATTGGTTAGAAGTTACCAAAGGAGCTTCAATGGATTTGCAGCCAAGCTCACTGATCATGAGCGGCAAAAGCTGGCCAGTAAGTACCGCCCTGTACTTATGTGTGGTACTCGAATTAATGATATATCTGATTATTTACTAACTGTTATACGCAGGCATGGAAGGAGTAGTTTCTGTTTTTCCAAGAACAACTCTCCAACTCCATACCACAGGATCGTGGGACTTCGTGGGTTACAATCAATCTATTACTCGAAAACGCGGCATTGAGAGTAATATTATAGTTGGTGTTTTGGACACTGGAATCTGGCCTGAATCGGAGAGTTTCAGTGATGAAGGTTTTGGTCCTACTCCCAAGTAGTGGAAACTGGAAAGGCATACTGACCTTAAATTCAGCTGGCAATAATGGTCCTACTCTAGGCTTCAAATATAGTGTGGCTCCATGGTTGATATCCGTAGCAGCCAGCAGCACAGATCGCCTTTTTGTTGATAAAATTGTTCTTGGTAATGGAAAGACAATATTGGAATGAATAACTGATTCTTTTATTCGCATTTCATTATGAAAGGAAAGAAGTTTCCGCTGGTATATGGTGGAGAAGTTTCTGTTTCTAGAGAATGTGAAGGAATTTCCTCTCAGTAGGATCCCCTTAGCGTTCCATAATTCAAATCTTCACTTCATCATAAAAAAAAAAAAACAAATATTTAGAAATTTTTTGCTCTCTGAAGTGGGGGTACCGCAGGTTGTATTAACAGTAGCAAAGTGAAGGGAAAGATTCTTATATGTCACTCATTTAATGGATATATACAGTGGCTCACAGAGTTGGTGCTGTAATGAATCCAGTAGCTTCCAATTGTCCAGCTGCCATTGAAAGGTATTGCTACCAACTGCAGGCCACCCTTGTAGACTAATGAAGATAGCTCCAAGCCAACATTAGATGCTAAGTTGAAAATAGGGCTAACAAACAAAGTAAAGCCATGAATCAAGGAGTGAAAGGTGGGTGGACAGTAACCACACCTTGACAATAAATTCAGCCTTCCAGTGAGCTTGTAAATAATCCCAAAGAGAGTTGTAAACATAGAGAGAAAGTGAGGTTTTGTAAAGTTTCATTTATGTAAACTTTGTAATCTATTCTTGATAGTAATAGATATTGATTAGGTTTTTCCTCAAACACTCTCTAAAGTGATCGGTGAATTACAACAAGTGGTATCAGAGCTTCGGTTGTTCTTTGGGGTTGTAAAACCGAATAACAGAGTTTCGGTTCGGAAAATCGATTCCGACGAAAGTTGTCAAAAATCCAATTTGAGGGTACCATCAGCTAGTTCACGGCGAGACGAGTTCGGTGGTATTTTCCGGCGATCGAACGGAGGTCTGAGCAGGTCACACGCACCGACACGCGCCAGAGAGTGAAGCCCACTCTCGGTCACGCGCTGGACGCGCCTCTGGAGGTAGAAGACGATTACGTGGACTGCCACGTCAGCGCCACATCAGACCCAGTCAGCAGACACGTCATCCGCCACGTCAGCGCCACGTCATCTGTCACGTGTCTGCCACGTCAGCAAACTGGTCCCACTTTGCCACGTCAGCGCCACGTCAGTAGCCTAATATTTCATTTAGCCCCCTGAAGTTTTGAAATTTACAGTTTTGCCCCAGAACTTTTAGGAATTTATAAATCAGCCCATGTGTCTGATTTAGACCAACGAAGTGTCTATTCCACCTTTTTCAACCGTTCCGGACGCAACGATGACCTCGGATTTGTGAAATTTTTAAACTTTAAAACTTAAAATGGAAATAGAAGATTCTCATTCTGATGCAATGATTAAATTGGCTGCAACTAATTACTCCCTCTGGAGACCTCAGATGATATATTTTTTGCATTGCAAAGATCTGTTTGATGTCATCGAGTTGAAGGGAGTGAAACCAGAGTCTGTTAAGGAGTATGACTGTAATAAACTCAACAACAGATTTTGGGTCAGATTAGGTAGTGGACCGGTCACAGTGTCTTCCACCACGTAGCACAGGACACAGATGCTTATGAAATGTGGAGGAAATTGAAAGACATGTTCCAGGCCAAAATAGCTCGGAATAATGCCTTAATCATGAGGCGTTTGGTGAACCTGAAGCTACGGAGTGGAACTTCCATTGCAGAACACACCAACGAGTTCCAAAGCCTGGTAAACCAGTTGTCTGCAGTAGACATGCAACTGGCAGATGAAGTTCAAGCCCTCTTGCTACTCAGTTCTCTTCCTGATAGTTGGGAGACTTTGGTGGTTACTCTCAACAACTCATCTCCAGGAGGCAAACTTACCATGCCCATGGTAAAGGATGTCATGTCAAATGAAGAAGCCAGAAGAAAAGACGTGGGCTCAGATCAAACAGAAGCCCTTGTCTCGGAGCAACGAGGAAGACAACAAGAGAAACATCAAGGTGGGAGGAGAGGCAGAAGCAAAAGCAGAGGCAAATCCAAGGACGGGAAAAAGACATACAAGTGCTTCCACTGTGGCATTGAAGGCCACTTGAAGAAAAATTGTCGGAAACTGCAACATGAGCAGAGACAAGGCAATAACCAGTCGAAAAAGAATGACGCGGAGACACTAGTAGTTACTACGGTAGATGTAGCTATATGCTCCGGCCAGGAAGAAGCATGCTTTCACACCGCAACTCAGGATATCGAGTGGGTGGTAGATACTGCAGCATCCTACCACGTTACTCCTCACAGGGATTTCTTCACAACATACAAAGCATGAGACTTTGGAGCAGTGAAGATGGGGAATACCAGTTCTTCTCAGATAGTGGGAATTGGTGAAATACAATTGCGGACAAATACATGGTATACAATAATCTTGAAGGAGGTCATACATGTTCCAGAACTTTGGCTCAACTTACTATCGGGGATAGCCCTTGACAAACAGGGTTATGCTAGCCACTTCAGCAATGGCACTTGGAGGATGATAAAAGGTGTCATGGTCATCGCCCGATGACATATCTGTGGAACCTTATACAAGACTCATATGAAGATTTGTGCAGAAAGCCTAAATGTAGCTGAACCGGAGGCTTCTCAGAATCTGTGGCACTAGAGACTCGGTCACATTAGTGAAAGGGGGTTGTCTACCTTCACAAAGAAGGATCTAATCATTGTCTCCAAAAATGATGATATGGATCCTTGCAATCACTATCTATTCGGTAAGCAACACATAGTCTCTTTTAATTTCTCTTCTAAAAAGAAATCAGAGTTACCAGTCTGGTGTACTCTGATATATGTGGTCCCTTTGAGGTAAATTCACTAGGCGTAATAAATATTTTCTGACTTTCATTGACGATGCTTCTTGGAAAGTATGGGTGTATTTTCTGAAATCAAAGGATCAAGTCCTGGACTATTTCAAATTGTTCCATGCCATGGTCGAGCGTGAAACATGGAAGAAACTGAAGTGCATTCGCACAAATAATGGAGGTGAATACACTTCCAGGGAGTTCGATGCCTAATGCGGAAGCCACGACATTCGACACAAGAGGACTGTTCCATGCACCCCACAACACAATGATGTCGCTTAAAGGATGAACCGCACCATTATGGAGAATGTCAGAAGTATGATCAGCATGGCTAAGCTGCCAAAGCCATTCTGGGGAGAAGCTGTTCGTGCCGCATGCTACCTGATCAACAGATCGCCATCTGTACCGTTGAATTTTGAGATTCCGGAGAAAGTGTGGTCTGATAAGAATCCCTCATATTCTCACCTCAGAATATTCGGATGTTTAGCATTTGCACATGTATCCAATGAGCTCAGGCAGAAGCTTGATGCAAGGACTACTCCATGCATCTTCATAGGCAATGAAGACGAGGAATTTGGATACATGCTATGGGACCCGAAGGAAAGGAATGTCATCAGAAGCAGAGATGTAGTGTTTCTTGAAGACTAGACAATAGAAGACATTGAAAAGCCCAAGATGTCTTCTAAAATCAGTGCCGACAATACCGATGTAAATCCAGATACAACCCCAGCACCAACACCAGTGGCCACAAAATGATGATGGGGTACAAGACATGCCAGAAGCAGAACCAGAGGAGGAAGGGAGTGTTGAACAGATGGAGCTGCAGTCTGCTCCATCAGAGGCTTCAGGATCATCCACAGATCCGGATGACAACAAACAGCCAGAACCTCCAGTACGAAGATCTGAGAGAGGCCGGATTCCATCAGCCAGATACTCAGGATCAGAATACATTCTGCTTACTGACGAGGGGGAGCCAGAAACCTTCAATGAAGCGGTATCTCATAAAGACAAAGACAAATGGCTGCACGCAATGCAGGATGAGATGGAATCTCTGCAGAAAAACAACACTTATGAGATAGTCAAGCTCCCACATGGAATGAAGGCACTGAAAAACAAATGGGTGTTCAAGCTCAAGAAAGATGGCAGCGGAAAGTGGTGAAACACAAAGCTCGGCTAGTAGTCAAAGGATTCCTACAGAAAAAAGGGAATTGACTTTGATGAGATTTTTTCACCGGTGGTAAAAATGGCTTCAATCCGAGTCATCCTAGGATTGGTAGCCAGATTGAACTTAGAGCTTGAACAGATAGATGTCAAAACATCATTTTCTTCATGGTGATTTGAATGAAGAAATCTACATGAGCAGCCAGAAGGATTCAAGGTTTCAGGAAAAGAAAACCTTGTTTGCAAGCTGAAAAAGAGCTTGTACGGGCTCAAACAAGCACCGAGGCAGTGGTACAAGAAGTTCGACTCATTCATGGTGGGTCAAGGCTACAAAAGAACTGCACCAGATCAGTGTGTATACATTCAGAGGTTTCCAGATGGAAATTTTGTTGCTCTTCTACTGTATGTAGATGACATGTTGATTGTTGGACAATAAGCAACAAAGATCAGCCAACTGAAGAAGGAACTCTCCAAGGCTTTCGACATGAAAGACTTAGGACCAGCTCAACAGATTTTGGGAATGAAAATTGTTCGTGACAGACAGAACAAGAAGTTGTGGCTTTCACATGAGAGGTATATTGAACGAATAATCAGAAGGTTCGATATACAGAAAGCCAAACCAGTCAGCGTTCCGCTAGCGCACCATTTTAAACTGAGCAAGAGTTCGTGCCCCTCATCCAAGAAAGAGATAGAGGAAATGTCAGCAATACCATATTCTTCAGCTGTTGGAAGCCTAATGTATACAATGGTATGTACCAGGCCAGATATTACACACGCAGTGGGTATAGTGAGCCGTTTTCTCTCTGACCCTGGAAAGCAACACTGAGAGGCAGTCAAATGGATTCTCAGGTACCTCAAGGGTATAACGAAATTTCGTCTGTGTTACGGGGGAGCTGATCCGATCTTGGAAGGCTATACAGATTCAGATATGGCATGGGATCTTGATGGTAGGAAATCTACATCAGGATTCATCTACACTTTTGCAGGGGGAGCTGTGTCATGGCAGTCAAGATTGTTGAGGTGTATTGCATTATCCACAACAGAGGCTGAGTACATTGCCATAGCTGAGGCAGGAAAAGAAATGTTGTTTTTTAAAGCGGTTTCTCCAAGAGTTAGGATCGAGCAAACAGATTACAAGATACATTGTGACAGTCAGAGTGCTCTAGACTTGAGCAAAAACTCAATGTATCATTCCCGGACAAAACACATTGATATTCGCTATCACTGGATACGCGAAGTGATGGATCAACAACTGCTGAGACTAGTGAAGATTCATACAGATGAGAATCCAGCCGACATGTTAACAAAGGTAGTTACTCGGGACAAGCTAGAGTTGTGCAGAGACATAACCAGGATAGCTGTCAGATGACGATTGTTTTTTCGGATGCAGCTGGAGGGGGAGAATTGTAATGAATCCAGTAGCTTCCAATTGTCCAGCTGCCATTGAAAGGTATTGCTACCAACTGCAGGCCACCCTTGTAGACTAATGAAGATAGCTCCAAGCCAACTTTAGGTGCTAAGTTGAAAATAGGGCTAACAAACAAAGTAAAGCCATGAATCAAGGAGTGAAAGGTGGGTGAACAGTAACCACACCTTGACTATAAATTCAGCCTTTCAGTGAGCTTGTAAATCATCCCAAAGAGAGTTGTAAACATAGAGAGAAAGTGAGGTTTTGTAAAGTTTCATTTATGTAAACTTTGTAATCTATTCTTCATAGTAATAGATATTGATTCGGTTTTTCCTCAAACATTCTCTAAAGTGATCGGTGAATCACAACAGGTGCTGCAAGATCAATCGTGTTAAATGACCAATTCGACAAAGTTTCCTCTGTTGTTTCATTGCCAGCAGTGGCTGTAAGCCAGGACAACTTCGACAGCATAATCTCCTACAAGAATTCTACATAGTAGTTATTAATCCGAGTGACTTCCGTTTTATTTTATTTCAGAATATCATTCAATCTTTGCATGTTGATTACAGAAAACCTGAAGCAGAAATATTAAAAACTAATGCAATCAAGGATTTTGATGCTCCAGTTTTCGCTTCATTTTCTTCACGCGGGCCAAACGGAATTGTTTGATGCTCAAACATCATACAGCCAGATATAAGTTCCCCTGGAGTAAATATATTGGCTGCATTTTCACCTCTTGCTCCAGTTTCTATTGACCTGGAAGATAAAATCCAAGCTATATATAATATCTTATCTGGAACATCCATGTCCTGCCCTCATGCTGCTGGTGTAGCTGCATATGTTAATATGTTAAAATAACTTATTATGTATGTCAATTTTTTTGAATCACCAAGTTTTGTTCTTCCTGTAGCATGGGCTATGAATTCTTCCAAAAATAAAGAAGCTGAATTTGCCTAAAGGCTATAAATCCGGGGCTCGTTTATGAAACTTTCAAACAAGATTACTTAACATTTCTCTGCAGCCTTGGTTATGATGAGAATAAACTTAGAACGATTTCAGGAGATAACAGCACTTGTTCTACAGGCTCAGATAAAGTATCACCTAAAGATCTCAATTACCCGTCAATGGCATCTCAAGTTTCACCTGGACAGTCCTTCACATTTAACTTTCCAAGAACCGTTACTAATGTTGGCCTTGCAAACTCAACTTACAAGGCAAAAATCTTGCAAGATTCAAGAGTTAGTATCAAAGTTGCCCCAAGATCCATGCTCTAATGCTTCATTATTTAGAGTTGTTAATAGATTAGGTAAGATAGCGAAGTGTCACTAACTTATTAAGTGGAGTCAGTTATATGGATCGTTTGACGCAATTGTATTGGCACAATTTTATTTAGGAGTAAACTCAATGAGGACAGTAATAGGCTAACATAGAGGTAAAACATACATGATGCTAATACGTAATCATAAAACAGAAGAGATGTGGGCTATGATCCCTTGACATCCATTATTTCTTTTACTTGGGAGCCGATTTGAGGGATTCAATGTGAGCTTTAACATAGGCAAGATGCTTCTCTCTTGGAGGCCGGCATTCGTTCACCACATCAATTTCTGTGATCTTGCCAATCCATTTGAACAAAGCTGGAAACTTTTCTTCAGTGGATGCTTCTACTCCATGAAATTCTAGCATCATTGGTAACCAAAATGCTACAGCATCTACAACAATGTCAAGAAAACCAATAGTTTCACCGCCAAAGAAATCTTTTCCCTTGAGTTCATCCTCCAGGAATTTCACCTGCTGAAGAAATTCTTCAATCGCAAGCTCTCTCTCTTTCCCTTCAGCAGAATTGGCCTTTATTCCTGCCGCCAAGACCTGCGTACAGGTGACGGTTAAATTACTAAAAACTTCAGTTGTGTTGCTGATCTTGTAAAACTACCTAGACAATTTAATTACTTATAAATTCTTATATAATTACTACATATCACAATATATAAAAAGCACGACTAACCCTACTTACCTTTTCATCAATGAATTTGGCCCAGAAGCGAGCCATGGCTCTTTGATAAGGATCTTGAGGCAAAATAGGATTATTCTTCCATGTCTCATCGATGTACTCAAGAATGATTTGTGATTCAACGATTGGTTTCCCATTGTGTACAAGCACAGGGATCTTCTTGTGAATTGGGTTGTATTTCAGAAGCTCAGGACTCTTGTTGGACAAGTCTTCTTCTATGTACTCAAAAGGAACCCCTTTCAGTTTCAGTGCAACCTTGATTCTGAGACTAAAAGGGCTTGCCCATGTGCCATAGAGCTTCACTTCTTCAGCCATGGTTAGTTTTTCCACTTTCGGAGAGATTTAGTTTGATATTTTTTGTTGATGCTTTGTGTAGTGAACTTGGTATTTTTATAGAGTTTCGTTTTCTTGTTTTCTTCTCAATGACATCATTTTTTTTGGAAAAAATGGACATTCATTAACAGGGAAAAGTAAAGAGGTTTTTTCAAAAAGATTTTATAATTTTTAAGAGTTATCGTACTTTCAAGCTTTGATGAGACAATTATTATAAGTGAATTTTACTAAATTATGTGTAAAGATATTATAAGCGCGAGACCTAAATTGAAACACGACTTGTTGCAAATCTCTCACTGCATATGAATATCCGTCAATAAAAAAATGATTTCCAAAAGAGTAGCAATCGTCCCCTGTACCAAGTCAATAATAATTTTAGATCAATGACATCATTGATGATGCTATGAAGTATGATATGAAGACAAGTCAATTAGTCATGCTATAGAATAAGCCTTTATCGGTGCCATGCCTTATCCACAATTGGTCAAAAGTTATTAGGATTCAATGCTACATTAATTATTGAGATTTATGTAATATGAGTTTTATGTGGGTTTTAAAAACTAAAAAAATCAAGGATTTTGATGCTCCAGTTGTCGCTTCATTTTTCTTCACGCGGGCCAAACGGAAATGTTTGATGCTCAAACATCATACAGCCAGATATAAGTGCCCCTGGAGTAGATATATAGGCTGCATTTTCACCTCTTGCTCCGGCTAGTACTGATCCGGAAGATAAAAGGCAAGACATCCATGTCCTGCCCTTATGCTGCTGGTGTAGCTGCATATGTTTCTATGTTAAAATAATTATTATTGTTGACGGCTGATTTTCGTCTCAGGGGCAATAAGGGAAATGCTCCCGGGACAATATTCCATCAACCTTTAATTTGTTTGGTTTGGGGATAACCAAAAGCAAATTTAGCGAAAAACAGAAAGGACCAAAGGAATATCGAAGAGAAGAGAGTTAACGTGGTTCGGTGGAGCTCGTCCAACCTACGTCCACGGTTACAAAGAGGGATGAGGGTTCTTTTTATTACAAAACCGAGCTCGGCCGATCTGTTTTGACGAAGATCTAAAGGAACCGAGCAGGTTGCCTTACAATTTTCTTACAAATTGTTTCTGAGTAAAAAATTTGGTAACCTTTACCAATGTGATCGAACTTCCTTTATATACTACTCTACACAGGGCACTGTTCCCGTATCTCTTTTATGTCAGCCTAAAAGTCTTACAGATCTTCGGTGATTTGACAGGTTCTCTGCCCCAAGTCTAACATCGCCGAAAGCAGAACCTTCCCAAGGAATTTCTGTCACATCAAGCAGTAAAGACACGTTGTCAGACCCTTCTTATTTAATGATAACAGCCTGTTCAAAATTGGATGTGAGAGCTTTGGGAGTGAAAGAACCAGTTGCCCTAATCCCACCTCGGGCTTCTAGGAGGTCGGCCAGATGACGAACGGAACTGCTCTCTATACCTCTGACCTATCTGCCATACTAATATCTTGATTTAGGGATGGGGGCAACGATGAACTGATCTGCTGGACTATTGTGGTCGGCTTTGGTTCTGATGTGATCTGTCACGACCCCCTCCCTAGGGCGGGCCAAACCTTAGAAAGAGGTCCGCGATCAACTTCAGCTCGAGCAAGCTATATGTCAAACCCACCAATTTAAAACACACAAATAATACATCACAAATTACAAACCCATAAAGTATACACAACTTTTATGGTTTACAACACAAGACTTAAAATACAAATGACGACTCGAATGTCAGGACCAACCCGAAATACAACTGTGGCACGTGGATCCAAATCTGGTACTGCTCTCTGCTATTCTCGCGAACTACCTGAAATGTTTGGGGGGAGAGGGGAGTGAGCTTAAAAAGCTCAGCAAGTAAGCACTCATTCTCTCAACATGACCTCACCAACAAAATAGGGTTATAAATATATGTAAATATATATATATATATATATATATAAATATATATATATAATATATGAAAATAGCATATATTATAATATCATCTCATACAATCATCCCACAACAATACAAACATCCATCAAACATGGTTGCTAATCCGGTTTAGTATAACAGAGGATTGAAACCAATGGGAGAGTCCTCAATGACAAATCCCAAGGTTTCCACCCATATCAACTCGTAAATGTGAGTGAAATATAATCAATGGGGGAGTCCCCGATACCCCCAAATCAAAACCAATGGAAGAGTCCTCAATGACAGCTCCCAAGGTTTTCTATCATCTCATATCATCTAATGTATCATCACATCTCATCTCAAATCCGACCACCATTATACAAACCCCGGCAGCATAACACAACAGCACACATCATCAAACACAATCACATCTCACATCCAATCCATCAATCTCATCTCAACAATCATGATTTCATATTTATCATGCTTTCAATATCTCAATATTATATCTCAAAAATAATATTTAATATAAATATATATAATTATAATATATCATTATATTTATATATACCGACTCTCACAACAACCATCAATCATCAACAATATGTTAAGAGAATCACCACAGAGTGTACTTACCTCCATCCACGCAAAAGCCCTTAATATATCTATCCTTCCCGCTAAGAATATGAAAAAATAAAATTACGATCAGGTCGCTCAACATCCAAAATTACGATTTTATCCCCTAAACTTTTCTAATATGCCCAAATAGTCCTACAATTCTTAAATATTACTATTTATACCCCTAAAAGCCAGAATTTACAATTTTACCCTCTTAATTATGCAAATTTACAATTATGTCCAAAACTTTCCAATTTATCATTTACACCCCCAAAATGATAATAATCACATACCGAGCTCCAACGATCTCCAAACCTCTCAAAGAAAGATCCACTGGTCAGTAACATCTCAAGGATCACAGCGAAGAACGGCTTCGGAACTTGCTGATACTCTTAACGAGACAAGCGGACCCCACAACGAAAATCGGGCCCCACTACCAGATACTTTCAACGGTGGATATATATACCAAAATGCTCGTATAATCGAGAGCAACAATCTGATACATTTGGATCGCCGATCCAACGGTCGGATCTCGACTTCCAGTACAAATCCCAAATTACCGGTAATTGCAATACGGAAAACAACCCAAACGATGTCGGATCAGGAAGTGCCCACTGGCGTTGGAAAGATCTCAGCCTGAAAAGTACCCACTCGCCGGAGGTGGCCGTCAGAAGTGATCGGAGGTGGCCGGAAAATGCAGAAAGGTGGCCGACAACTCGTCCTCTTCAGGCGGCGCGTGGAGGAGCGTCCGGCGTCCGTTCGGCTCGATCTCGGCGGATCTGGAAAGCTGACGTCGGTAACCTTTACCAATGTAATCGAACTTCCTTTATATACTACTCTACACAGGGCACTGTTCCCGTATTTCTTTTACATCAGCCTAAAAGTCTTACAGATCTTCGGTGAATTGACAGGTTCTCTGCCCCAAGTCTAACATCGCCGAAAGCAGAACCTTCCCAAGGAATTTCGATCACATCAAGCGGTAAAGACACGCTGTCAGACCCTTCTTATTTAATGATGACAGCCTGTACAAAATTTGATGTGAGAGATTTGGGAGGGAAAGAACTAGTTGCCCTAATCCCACCTCGGGCTTCTAGGAGGTCGGCCAGATGACGAACGGAACTACTCTCTATACCTTCGACCTATCTACCATACTAATATCTTGATTTGGGGAGGGGGCAACGATGAACCGATCTGCTGGACTATTGTGGTCGGCCTTGGTTCTGATGTGATCGGTATCCGGAACCGTGTTATGCTGCGCCATCTGGCCGGTTAAACTAAAGAAACCGGACCTGATCTCTATGTCGGGCCGATGAGTTGATACATATCATGACCCCTGGTTCTCCGGATGAGTTGTATTTCCCTTGCTGCCCTTACCGAACTGTTCAAAGGACTGGGTAGCAGGAATCCCCATCAACAATTATGTATGTTAATTTTTTTGAATCACCAAGTTTTGTTCTTCCTGTAGCATGGGCTATGAATTTTTCCGAAAATAAAGAAGCTGAATTTGCGTAAAGGCTATAAATCCGGGGCTTGTTTATGAAACTTTCAAACAAGGTTACTTAAAATTTCTCTGCAGCCTTGGTTATGATGAGAATAAACTTAGAACGATTTCATGAGATAACTATTGAGATTCGTGGGCCTAACTCAACCCAAAAGCCAGCTTGAGAGTTGAGGGTTGCCCAATGTTTATATTTTGAGTTTAATTGTTTATCTCAGCCGATGTGGGATATTTTCCTCAATACTCCCCCTCACGTGCAAACCGGTCTTTTGCCTGGTTCATGTCACGTGGACAGGTAGTGTGGGCCCACACGTGCATGAGTGTGGCTCTGATACCATATTGAGATTCGTGGGCCTAACTCAACCCAAAAGCCAGCTTTTGAGAGTTGAGGGTTGCCCAATGTTTATATTTTGAGTTTAATTATTTATCTCAGCCGATGTGGGATATTTTCCTCAATAATAACAACACTTGTTCTACAGGCTCATATAAAGTATCACCTGAAGATCTCATTACCCGTCAATGGCATCTCAAGTTTCACCTGGACAGTCCTTCACATTTAACTTTCCAAGAACCGTTACTAATGTTGGCCTTGCAAACTCAACTTACAAGGCAAAAATCTTGCAAGATTCAAGAGTTAGTATCAAAGTTGCCCCAAAATCCATGTTCTAATGCTTCATTATTTAGAGTTGTTAATAGATTGGGTAAGATAGCGAAGTGTCATTAACTTATGAAGTGGAGTCATTTGACGCAATTGTGTTGGCACAATTTTATTTAGGAGTAAACTCAATGAGGACAGTAATAGGATAACATAGAGCTAAAACATACATGATGCAAATACGTAATCATAAAACAGAAGAGATGTGGGCTATGATCCCTTGACATCCATTATTTATTTTACTTGGGAGCCGATTTGAG
>SKCR01017536.1:0-43990 GCA_019454045.1 Zanthoxylum bungeanum | reverse complement strand
TCTGATGGAAAATCCTCAGGCTCATGTACAAAGCTAACTTCACTTTCCTGGTCAGCTTCATTAATTGGTTCAACATTTTCTATCACTTGCTCCATTTTCTCTTCAGGGTCATTCTCAAGAAAGTTTCTAGTTGAACCACATATGGGATTTTCATATTGGAGAACTTTCTCATCAACATAAATATTCTGCTGCTGCTTTTTTGAAAATGTGATTAAGAAAGCAGTTGACAGAAGCAAGATTGGGATGGTAACTATGAAAGCAAAGATGCCAAAACCTAGGAAACAATTGAGAACCAAACAAGGAACAAGGACTAGTACTGCAACACAAAACAATTGAGAAATGATTTGACACTTTGCTGATTTCCCCATCTTCAGAGATCTAAATGTAGCTGTAATTGAAAAGACCTGTGATAAAGGGTTACTATTGAAGATGAACAAATGCAGGTAGTATAATGTCTCTTATATTTTATGACTGCTAGCTTTTTACCATGTTTGAAAAGCAGAACAGAAGTTCCAAAGAGATTTTTTTTTTAAAAAAAAGTACTGAAACCAAAAAGAAGAAGCAAAAGCAGTTTACCAGATTCTTAATTCCTGATTTGGTGAGCTTCCGAGGAAATGTGCAGTTGACTACTGGATTGTGCTTAAACCACTTGTGTACAGTACAGCTTTCTTTTCTCTAGGGAAAAAATACCAACTGAGGTCTTGTGTTTTTGTTCTGATCTGCAATTGATTCTCTTGAAACTTGAAAGAAACAAAACACTACTACAGTTTTTACATTTACCATTTTCACATCTTTAAAAAGGCTTTGGAATTGCCAATCCATGTGCAAAACATCTACTGCTCACCAGTCACCACATGGCACTGTAAATAAAAACCAATATAAATTAAACAATACCCATTAGAATTTATTCTTGCAAAGTTAACCCTGAGGTCAAAAGTAAGACCAATCTGGAAATTTGGCTGATACAATAAATCAAAAGGAGTACTCAGTGACTATGACCTACCCATTTTCTTTTGTCTGCAATAAAACCCATGGAAATGTCAAGATGTTGTCATATTGTTCAATTTTCATAGCTTCTCATGAAGGGTGCCCATTACAGTGAAGAGATCTTTTGGCTATTAATGTCAGGGGTAACCCATTAGCTGCTCTTATTTCACAAGCAAACAAACAAACACCACAGAAGTAAAGTGAAAAGGCCAAGTGCAGGGTATCAATGCACCTGTTGATAGATTTTGACTAAATGAATGAATGATTCTCTTTATCGAAAAATTATATTATGTTTCGGGTGTATATGTCATATTTCTCATAATAATTAGATCCAATTGCTGTGAGAGAGATGACATATACATCCGAAACATAATATTTTATGACCATTGACCAGGAGAAAAACGTAATTTCATGCCACCGGCTACATTAATTAAAGCTTGATGGAAAAGTCATAAAGTGCTTGACAAAACACAAGTAATCTCTTGCAAAGATTGTCTTGCCCCCACATCTTGATCTCACTCGGGCATTTCATGCAATATGATGTGTGATAAGTACACATTGCTTTTTGTGACGTATGTTTCCCTAATTCATAGATTCAATTTCGTATAAGCCATGATCATATTTTTATTTTTGAAATTTCGTTGTTAAATCATTTAATTCAGATTTAAATAGAATATGTAAAATTTATAATTGTCTTAAATTTTTACAAAAAACACATTCCATGAATTTGAACTTAGGATTTAAAAATCAAATCATTAATTATAATCATGATTATGTATTATTTATCATATTATGCAAATTTATGGACATGGTGTCACAACAAGATTTTATTTAGAAACAATCTAATACAAATTATGTATTAGTTTTTGCAAATTTATTACTATGTAGACGACAATAATGTATATCATGAACTTTAATGACAAAACTACCCTTAAATCGTAGTGATTTGAAGGTTCACATTTTTTGTGTCTAAATCGCAAATTATTTATCCACTAAGAAGTTTTATTCCATAGTTCAATGTGGGGACAATCAAAAATTTTATCTGCTCTGTTTAAGTCCGAAAGAGATGATTTAGCGGGAAGAGTTTCCAAGGATTATATATATATATAAATATATACACAAATGAAATCAAAATCAAAATTAACACCAAAAGTAGGGGAATATACATATAAATTATGCACAAATGAAATTAAAATCTAAATCCAATACACACCTTCTTTTATAGATTCTAGGGTTAGGGATTGTTGAAAAGGAAATAAAAACACTTGCATATTTGTTAATTCATCACTATTTAAGCTGTTATAAAATCAAACGGTCACAGTTTGCTTATTTTGAGGGGTTGTTTTGGTGATTGATTTTTGATCTGATCGCTATCTATTCGGGCTTTATTGCCCTTTGGCCATTGAAACCCATGATCGTCAGCGTCCAATGGAACCCTCTCCTTTGCATACCACTCCTCAGATTGAAGAAGAAGATGAGTGGGGTATGTTATTAAAATTTTCTCATTTATTGAAAGTTTTGATCTTTCTTTGATTTTTATATTCTGTGTGCAGTGTGCTCTATTGGGTTATATCTGATCTGGGGTTCTTATTTTTCAACATAGGTTTTGAAAAGTTTTCGTTGTGAATGAAGTTATTTGGTTTAAGTTTAGATTCTTTTTTTTTTTTTTAAAAAAAGAGAATTTTTTAAGTTTATATGTGTATTGTTGGAGGTTTGTTTTGTATGGATTTGATAGTATTTGATTGGTGGTTATGTTGATTTTGGTGTCATTGTGTTAACTTATTCATAGTTGTGCATTCTATCGGTTTGCAAATGGCTAAATTTTGAGATTAATTTATGTGCAAAAGTGTAACCTAGTCCCAAAATGTAAGTGTTTTGAGGCTTTGAACAAGGCGCTAATTTGGAGTTCATAACTTGTAATTGTTTTCGAACGCAGGATTGAAGCTGTAGGATGCTCTAATCAATTTATTTCACAGCCCTTTAAGTCATCTACATTTTGTTAATGTTTTTGTTTCTATATCTTCCGCATGCATCTAGTTTACAATCCTTTTCTGCATTTGATGAGTCAAAACTTTCATTTCTTTGTGGACTGGTTTAGAATGAGATTTTGGGAAATTTCTAAGAAATATGTATAGTTCATCTTGCACATTCGTGTTCCTGGAAATATTTGTTCCCTGGGAATGGGATGTAAATTAGGTAAGATAAACAGATTGAACTTTGTGGTATATCAGGTGATATCCTGCTAGGTATGAGAAAATTAATTGTTTTAATGTTTGTGATGCTTAATGTCAGACACGGATGGATTTGTGATTCCAAGCTTGGGAATAGGGGACTCAGATCAAAGAAAACCTGATGCTGTTGAAGTAGAAAGCTCGAAACCTCCTTCTCCAAAGGTCTGTTGCAAGTCTTTTTTCTTGATCTTCGAAGTGCAGGAGAAAGTGAATCATGTTTAGGCATGACTGCTTTCCCTTTGAAGCTTTTATCCTAACATGTATAACGTAATGACGTTTGATTGAATCTGTTCATCCAGGCCAAAAAAGAAGAGAACATCTATCTAGGACCGCACGGTGCCCCACCTTCACATCCAAAGCATCAGGAGTTGAATTCTTCCAACCGCAAGCAACGATTTAAACAGAAACTGAAAGAAGCTGACCGGAGAACAAGTGGGTCTGGGCGGGAGAATAAGGTGGAAAACCTTCAAGAGCTTGTGGGTGGCGGTGGGAAAGTAAGTACCAACATGTCAAAGAGTTCTTCTAGGGATTGGCTTGACGCACATTGCCATGAGTCGCAGTTTGAGAAGCGGTTCCCCCAGTGATTGGAGCTTTTGTTACCTGGAGATATTTACCTGTTGACAAACTCGACTTTGGTGGCAATTACTGTCATGAAAGTTTAATCTCATTGAAGATCTTATTGGAGACGACAATTTTATTGAGCTGTGTTTCGACAATTTATCTCTAGTTGATCCTTTGGTTATTGTTATCAGTAATGCCGAAAGGCGAAAGCATTACGGTAATTAAAATCATGTTCAATTTCATATTTCAATTACAAGTTAATATGCTCTAACAGCTTGCAATCCTTGTTGTCGGCTTCTTGGAACATTGACATAGTGGTCTCTGTGTGTAATCGACACTGATCTTATCCTTGATACATACTGTAGCTCCGAGAACTTCAAGTATTTGGGACCGAGAAGGTTTCAAGATGACACTTTTCAATGCATTTCGGTAGAAAGAAACTTGAAGGGTAGAACGACAGCAAAGATTACCGACTCTTACTAAAAATACGTAATATACATGCCTTCTCAATGGCAGCATCATAAGGGATAACAACATGGCATTTGCATCCATAGTTAGCTTCCCTGATTCCATTGCCTGCATAAAGCCCACACATTATGCAACTCTCAATTTGCTCAACATTGACTATATAGAGAGAGAGAGATGGTCTAATGAAAACCTAATTTCCTCATCACACATGTAAGCGTGGTTCGAACTCATATATCTTATTTTCATGAAAGAGAATTTACCAACTGGACTCGGATCACTTTCATATTTTATTTTTAAATAAAATCTTATACACTTTCAAAAATGCCTAAAAATAATTTTAATATAAAAACTAATATCAACACATATTTTAACAAACATAGAATACATATATGTATTTTTTTGAATCAAAACACAAATCAAAATTAGAATCCCATAAAAAAGGACTCATGAACTATTCTATGTCACTCAAAGGTGGTTAATTGATTCTAGAATGGTAGTCATAATTAAAGTTTTCATATATAGTTCCAAACTCTAATTTTATTTTCATGTACAACATGAACATTTTGACTCAATCACAAACATATTGTGTTTATATTTACAAAGCATCCATACGCAATTCATTAGCATAATTTCAACTTCAAGTTATACTATTATGTATCCAATACATAATACATCACTATATGCTTCATTAATGAAAATAACTCACTAATGAAAACATAGCTATAGAGAATATCAAACTTACTTAACAAGTTTGATTCTAAGATCCAATCTTTTTCTTCTGGTTGAAATGTTGTAGAAAACTTCAAAAACTTCTCTAAACACTTATTTTACTTATGCTGATATCTATAATTCTTATTTACTTTAGCTTTCTCCAGCTTAATTAAAAATTTGCTCAAGCTTGCATTTTATAGTGAAGCTTATGTAATTTTTAATTAATAAAAGTTCTAATCAATTTTTAGGTGGGCTTAATCCAATTTGTCCAAATATATATAATTAGGTGTGACTAATCACCTTTGTCTACCGCTTTGATTTAATCCAACTAAATCTATATAAAGTTTAACTAATTGATTAGTTCATTGTCTACCACTTTGATTTAATCCAATTAACTCAAGCCAAATACACCTCCTATTACATATTTTGTAATTACCAAAATATCATCAAATGGTAGAGATATTTATGAAGTTACAACAAAGCTCTTGTGTGATTTTGGATTAATTCAATTGAGTCAAAGTAAATAATTAATGTTATGTAATAACACTTAATTATTTTAATTGATAATTATAATATTAAATATTATTTATTATCAAACATTACCAGATACCAAAGTGCTCAACGAGTACACTTCGTATTATGGGACTCTCTAAGTTTAGACACGTTCGTCATATAAGCTAGGTTTATATGTACGCAATTTGGTCACCTTCGAATTCGCGAAGAACACGAACAACCTTTCTGAACTATACAAGTCGAGATCATCACATATGTTTAACAATCCATCTGTCATAGGCTATTTGAGTTGTGTTTAGGAAACATAAATTACACTGTCAAGTTTCCGAGGCGCACATCTGTGGATGCTGGATTTCGGCCGAGGTCCACAATCAGAATTTGTATGTTGGGGCACTAGCGATCCTGCAAAATAAAGGTAGTGTGAGCGGGGAGTATACTACCCACTGGTGTGGTGGGTGCCGGAGGCACTCCAACGCTCAAGTCAGTAGTATGAAATGAGCAATAAACAAGTAAAATGTGAAAAGTAAGGTTTGCTATTACCTTATATTTCTTTGGGTGGCCGTGAGGGCGGTGACAAGTGATTAAAGAATGGGAAGCTCTAAGAGCTTGTGTCAGAGAGCAGAAGACTTGAATGTGAGAAGTCCAGCTTGAATGATCTGCACTATGAATTCCGCTTCCATTTATAGGTGGAGAAATATGAACTTTATAATTAGCACATGGGAAAGGATCCCCACAACATGTTTAAGATGTAAACTTTCAGTGATCATGAATCTCTACATGTGAAGAATATATATCATGTTTAGAAAAAAAGGGAAATAGTTGGTAACGAAGTGAGGTATGTTTTATATCACGTTTCTTGGTTTTGGCTTTATTCATGAATCATTTATCTGCACGTGGAATAAGGCTTTTGCTGGGCTTTACCTTGTGCTTTATGGTATTCAGAATCTCGGTTAGGCATCTGTCTATGGGCCTTATTTGACATTGGGTTCGAATGGAAAGACAGTTTTGCCTCTGGCCCAATTTTGGCCCGTACAGTTTGTCCCATACTCTCTAAGTCAAAAAGTCTTTTGATTTAGAGAGTATTTTTATATGTGTGTCGTATGAAACAAAATGTAAGAGCATGTGTCAATAAAGCACGGCTGTAAGCATTGCCTTGTGTCAATACATGGTTCAACATGGTTGCTAGTCTCTTACATATTTGAACTGCCGTGTAATCTTTGGCGTCTTCTAAATACGCAGTTCACGCTTCAGGAACTTGATTCGACATGAATATAAAAGAGTTCCCTGAACTTGATGAAGGTTCAGGAGAACACGACATGAGTCGTCTGGACCGATAGTAATCAAGGTCTTCGACTTTGATTCGACATGAGTTTGTGGGGGATGTCCCCGGTCGACTGAACCAGATGAAAGTTCAGGAGCACCATTCATTCGACAAGTGTCGACTGAATAGAACAAGTCCAGGTCCTCAGCTTGACTCGATATGAGTCTCATGGGGGATGTCCCGGTCGACTGAACCAGATGAATGTTTATGAGTACATTTCACACGACAAATGTCGTTTGGACCGAAGAAGTCCAAGTCTTCAACGTGACTCGACATGAGTCTCATTGAGGATGTCCATGGTCGACTGAACCAGATGAATGTTCAGGAGTACATTTCACACGATATGTGTCGTCTGGACCGAAGAAGTCCAGGTCTTCAATGTGACTCGACATGAGTCTCATGGGGGATGTCACTGGTCGACTGAACCAGATGAATGTTCAGGAGTACATTTCACACGACAAATGTCGTCTGGACCAAGAAGTCCAAGTTTTCAATGTGACTCGACATGAGTCTCATGGGGGATGTCCCGGTCGACTGAACCAGATGAATGTTCAAGAGTATATTTTACACGACAAGTGTCGTCTGGACCGAAGAAGTCCAAGTCTTCAACGTGACTCGACATGAGTCTCATGGAGGATGTCCACGGTCGACTGAACCAGATGAATGTTCCAGAGTACATTTCACACGACATGTGTTGTCTGGACCGAAGAAGTCCATGTCTTCAATGTGACTCGACATGAGTCTCATGGGGGATGTCCCTGGTCGACTGAACCAGATGAATGTTCCAGAGTACATTTCACACACGACATGTCCGAAGAACCAGACAAGTCTTCAAGGTCTGTCAGACTCTGACTCGACAGTCTCATGGTGGATGTCCCCGGTCGACTGAACTAGATGAATGTTCAGGAGCACCATTTTCACACGACAAGTGTCGTCTGGACTGAAGAAGTCCAGGTCTTCAACGTGACTCGACATGAGTCTCATGGGGGATGTCTCAGGTTGACTGAACCAGATGAATGTTCAGGAGTACATTTCATACGAAAAGTGTCGTCTGGACCGAAGAAGTCCAGGTCTTCAATGTGACTCGACATGAGTCTCATGGGGGATGTCCCTAGTCGACTGAACTAGATGAATGTTCAGGAGCACCATTTCACACGACATGTGTTGTCTGGACCGAAGAAGTCCAGGTCTTCAATGTGACTCGACATGAGTCTCATGGGGGATGTCCCCGGTCGACTGAACCAGATGAATGTTCAGGAGCACCATTTCACACGACATGTGTCGTCTGGACCGAAGAAGTCCAGGTCTTCAATGTGACTTGACATGAGTCTCATAGGGGATGTTCCTGGTCGACTGAACCGTATGAATGTTCAGGAGTATATTTCACACGACATGTGTCGTTTGGACCAAAGAAGTCCAGGTCTTCAATGTGACTCGACATGAGTCTAATGGGGGATGTCCCCGATCGACTGAACCAGATGAATGTTCATGTGTACATTTCACACGACATGTGTCGTCTGGTTAGAGGTCTTGAATCAAAGTGCATTCTAGATATTGTGCCGAGTAGCTTTCCATGGATGTCGTGTCAAATGGATACCAAACATAAACCAACCTTACACTCGACGTGGTGTCGATTGGCGCATCGTGTGGAGTGGCTACGACTTTGGCATCAACTTTTCTACTGGCGTGATGTCGAGTGGAAATAATCTAGTGCCATGTCTTTCTTCCATGTCGTGTCGAGTGGTTACGAAATTGGTATCAAACTTTCAATTGGCGTGATGTCGAGTGGAACATAATCTAGTGTTAAGTCTTTCATCCATGTCGTGTCGAGTGGCTACGACTCTGGTATCAAACTTTCAATTGGCGTGATGTCGAGTGGAAAATATTCTAATGCCAAGCCTTTCATCCATGTCGTGTGGAATGCCTACGACTATGGCATAAACCTTTCAACTGGCTTGATGTTGAGTGGAAAATATTCTAATGCCAAGCCTTTCATCCATGTCGTGTGGAATGCCTACGACTATGGCATAAACCTTTCAACTGGCGTGATGTCGAGTGGAAAATATTCTAATGCCAAGCCTTTTCATTCATGTCGTGTAAGATAGTCGAAACATCAAGCCTGATTGTAAAGCTTTATTAATTCTTCTAAAAGATATTACCAATTAGGGGCCTCTTCATTCAACTATACTACGCTAGAGGATTCTAGGCCCTTTATTCGTAACCCTAATGCGAGTTACGAGGCACCTTTTTGGCGGGAAAATGAGCGCCAAAAAGTGTTGTATAAGTAGAGACCTCATGGGTTCATTTGCTTCATTCACAAAGATCCACGAGTTGGGAGAAATGCTTCAAGGTTATAAGGTATTCTTCAAAACTTTCCTCGTGTTCTTCTTCTACTTTGAATGTTCATAGAGTAGCTTCAAACTGTTCGTAGATATTTTAGGTTGTTTGATATCTTGCGTCGTATGTTGTTTGATGGAATTATGTTTGTGGAATTGAATAGGAGTTTCATCCTTAGGAAACTTATTTTCTAGAAATTATTTGTTTGTATGTTTGTCGAGTGAAAGATTTTGAGTGGAGAATCCCTAGAGAGCTTAGGAGCCCAAATTGATAAATATGTCGAAGTGTCATCAAGTGAGTCGAGTGAAGATAAATCACTACTGGATTGGTCGTGTCAACAGCTTTCTGAGGCTGGTCCGGTTATGGTATTGTCGCACAAAACTCCTATGGATGCAATACCTCTTAGGACTTTATCAACTGTGGGAGAGTCGAGTGGGACAGTTAGCACCAGTGAACCAACAAACTTGCTAACTAAGAACCCTGTTAGTCGTATGACAGAAAGATCATTGAGGGAAATCATGTGTAAGTATATATTCCTTGATTCTATGGAATTAAAAGTACCCTTGTCGACTGAAAGAATTGATTACAAAATCCCCGGATGGATTGGGTTTTATGTGCGATCGTTTGCTGATGGGCTCAAATTTCCTATTTCGAGGTTAGCTTGGGAAGTTTTGGGCCATTACGGGATTGCTCATTCTCAGTTAATGCCAAACGCTTGGAGGATCTTGTTGTCGATTGAATGTTTGGCTTTTGAGCTATGAGTGTTTTTTGAGGTGAAAGATGTAGTGTTCACATATTATCTAAAGGAGCATCTAACTGAGAAAGGGCGATATACTATGTATCTTCATTAAAAGAAGGAACAATTAGTAATGAAGCTTCCAACAAATGATAGGGGGAATTGGCAGTCGGATTATTTCTTTGTGAGGGGTGAGGGTGTATTTGGGTCGGCTGGAATGGGTCGTATATCAGAATATTGGATTTTAATTAGTGAGTATCAGACCTTTTTTATTTCTAATATTTCATGAATGTGATTGTCGTATGAAACTAACAAGTGGATTACTTGTTCTGCAGGTCCGTTTCGAAACAAATTGTTCGACAGAACCCCCAGATCATATATAATGCTAAAGCTCTTCTTACTCTTCCAGCCGACCAACGAGATTGGAGAATTGTCTTGGTAGAAAAGATATTAAGGGCGACTTTGGTGTGGAAAGAAATATTCGAGTCAGAAGGTATATCTACCCCTTTGGCACTTTGTAAACACGTATTGGCAGTCATCTACTGTACTTGGTCGATTCGAGCATTATACGGAAATGAATTTTTTTATAAAGCCTTTAACTCCAAAGAAATTTTGTGCGCAGTTGATATAATGTCCGGACCCATCAAGGTATCTTCCATCGATGAGTTGAAGAGTCGTAAGAAGGCTAGGAAGCTTAAGGTGAAGGAACCAGAGGTTGAGGTTCCTGAACTAAAACAAGCTGCGTCGGCTGGAACTCATAAGCTTATGAGGCAGTCGACTGAAATGGTTGTCAAATGAGCAAAAAGGAAAGCTGTTGAAATTAAAGATGATATTGATAATATTATTGTTAAGATTCCATCAGGGTCGACTTGCTATCTCGGACCCATCAAGCCTTATTCCTTTCATTAATAATCTCTTGTTGGAGGAGGATGAACTATAGTTATCCAAGATTGGTCCCGTTGAAACAATGAAGAAGGCCGCGGCTCTGACTTATCAAGTAAGTAAATAAACTCAAAATGTGTCTTATAAATTATGTCGAATGGTGTCTTACTTACTGTTTTTCTCAGGTAATGAAGTGTAACTTATATATGCAGCAATACGTCGAGTCGAATCAGATGAAGCAAATGGAGATGGAGAAGTCAGTGGCTTCGATGAAAAATGAGATGGCACAATTGAAGTCGACATTTGAAAAGAATAGTAAAGAGATGGAAAAAGAGTTGAAGGAAGTTTCTGAGGCTACAATAGAAGGGTATAAGGATGCACTTGACAATGTGAGGAAGGAGAATGGACAACTAATTGAGCAACTTGAAGGGATTGCTCTTGAATCCATAATGAAAGAACGAAGCAATCTGGTGAAGGATTTCCTTAAAGGGAATACCGTCGCTTAGGAACCACAGAAGTGGATTTGAGAATATGATCGACTATTGGCAGGGCTTTCTTCCTCCAACAAAGGTGATGTGGAAGGGAAGAGTGAAGAAGTCGACTGTAATGAGGCTGAGAAAGAAATTGTTGATGCCGAAGAGGCGGCTGAAGTTGAAGAGACGGAGAAGAAGAGTGAAGAAGTGGGTCGAATGGAGGTTGAGTCTGCTATATAAGTTGAAGAAATTCTTGCCTCTGATGTTAAAGTTGTTGCCGAAGTTATCCCGGAAGAAGTTCCAGAAACTTAAACTGTTTGTAATTTTCATGTTTTGTTGTGGCCTTTTTGTATTTTGAACAATGAAACGGTTAAATGGTAATCAGGTTTTTATTTTGTCGAATCAAATTACTCAAGGCAGTATTTTACTTTTATTCTTCAGTTTTAAACAAAAGCATGCATACATTACCGGTAGAATCGTTTGAGGTGAATCGCATTCCAACTATTGTGAATTTCTCTCCCATATGTCGTTTGTAATTTGTAGGCTCTAAGTCCAACAACTTTTGTAATGACGTATGGACCTTCCCAATTTGGCCATAATTTACCATCTCCAGATTCTTTGGTATTTTGGAACACTCTTCGAAGTACCCAATCTTCTTCCTTGAAAGTCATGGTTCTGACATTTTTGTTGAAGTACCTGGCCATTTTTTGTCGATGTGCTGCTAGTCGAATGGATGCACGATCTCTCACTTCGTCAATTGTATCCAGGTTTAAGCTTATGAGTTGTCGATTAGAATCATCACTGAGCCACTGGTAGCGGGGAGACGGAATGCTCTCTTCGGTTGGTATCACTGCTTTCGTTCCAAATGCCAGTGAGAAAGAAGTTTCTCCTGTAGAGGAATGAATAGTCGTCCTGTAGGACCACAAGACTCGGGGAGTTCATCCGCCAATGATCCTTTTGCTTTTTCCAACCTTTTCTTTAAAGTGTTTAAAATGGTCTTGTTGGAAGACTCGACTTGACCATTAGCTTGTGGGAAGCGAGGTGTTGAAAAACTTAATTTGATTCCCCAATTCTTGCAGAAGTCTTGGAAATGATGGTTGATAAATTGTGAGCCATTATCAGTCATAATCTCTTTGGGAATGCCGAATCGACATATGATGTTCTTCCAGACAAACGATTGAACTTCTTTATCTCATATTTGGCAAAAGAGTCTGCCTCAATCCACTTTGAAAAGTAATATGTTAGAGCCAGCATATAGACTCGTTGTCCCGAGGCAGTTGGGAGTTTCCCAACAATATCCATTCCCCATTTCATGAATGGCCATGAGGATAAGATGGGATTTAGCTTCTCATGAGGAAGGTGTGGAACTGGGGCAAACCTCTGACATTTCTGACATTTCTTTGTGTAATTTACCGAATCAATTCTCATGGTAGGCCAATAGTACCCTGTCGAATGGGCTCAGAGTGCAAGACTTCGTCCTCCAGAATGATTTCCACATTCTCCTTCATGTAGTTCTGACAACACATGCTGCACTTTTTCATGAGTAAGACACTTTAAGTATGGTCCGGAGAATGACCTTTTCAACAACTGTCCGTCGAATAAGGTGAATCTTGCGGCCTGCCTCTGAATTCTCCTTGCTTCAGTTTTATCTTCTGGAAGCAGGCCCTCTTGTAGATATTTCACAAGTGGTGTCATCCACGAGTCATCTGGAGTGATAGAGGTGACCTCATTGTCCTCCTTCCAAATTGCTGGCCAGTTCAAGTATACTACTGGAATAGACTGAGGTTTATCTCCGTGCATTGTTGATCCAAGAGTAGCCAACGCGTCTGCTTGAGAATTCTCACTTCTTGGGACTTGAGTTATTTTAAGTTATCGAAATGTCGACTGGATTTCTTTCACCTTCTGCAGGTAGGATGCCATTTGAGGATCTCGTGCATGATATGAACCTTGGAATTGGTTGACTATCAATTGAGAATCAGACTTTACTTCTATCTTCTTTTCTCCACGTTCACTGGCCAAGTTGAGTCCTGCTATCAATGCTTCATACTCTGCCTTCTTGTTTGTAACTCTGAAACCGCATTTGATTGCTTGTTGTAGTACATCTCCGTCAGGAGAAGTAATTACGACCCCTAGACCGCAACCTTTTTTATTACTGGAACCGTCGACTGAGAGCTTCCAAGATGGTGCCGTCTGGATTGAATTTACTTCTATATATGTCGTAATATGTAAGCTGAGACTGAAATCAGCCACAAAATCTGCAAAGGCTTGAGACTTGATTGCCGTTCTGGGCTGGTAAGTGATGTCGTGTTCTCCCAGTTCCACTACCCATTTTGTTAATCTTCCAGACAACTCCAGCTTATGCAGTATCCTCCTTAATGGGTATGAAGAATAAACTCTGATTATGTGCCCTTGAAAGTAGGGTCGTAGCTTCATTGCTGCCATTACTAAGGCCAACACCAGTTTTTCCATATGTGGGTAACGTGACTCCGCATCAAGTAATACCTTGCTCACATAGTAGACTGATAGTTGTGTCCCATTTTCTTCTCTGATCAAGACTGCATTCACAGCTTGTTCTGAGACTCCTAAGTAAAGGAAAAGCCTTTCATTGTCGAGTGGCTTCGACAATAAAGGTGGAGATGTCAAGTACCGCTTGAGTTCTTTTAGAGCTTCTTCGCAGGCTGAAGTCCATTCAAAACTTTTTGCTCTTTTAATTGCTGAAAAAAACAAAAAACTTTTGTCTGTAGACTTGGAGATGAACCTGTTTAAAGTAGCAATTCTCCCCGCTAGTCGCATGACGTCTTTTGGGCTGGAAGGAGAGGGGATATCAAGTATGGATTTTATTTGGTCTGGATTCATTTAAATTCCTCGTCGAGTGATAATGTATCCCAAGAATTTCCATGAAGCGACTCCAAATGCACATTTAGTTGGGTTCAACTTCATCCCATACTTGTTTATTATGTTGAATGCTTCTTCCAAGTGCTCTAGATGTTGTTCTGATTTTGAAGACTTCACCAGCATGTCTTCTATGTAAACTTTCATTGTTTTTCCAATTTGTTGAGAGAACATTTTATTGACCATTAGCTGGTAGGTTGCTCCAGCGTTTTTGAGGCCGAAGAGCATTACCTTGTAACAAAAAATACCTCTATTGGTGACAAAGACAATATTTTCTTGATCCTCTGGATGCATGAGGATTTGATTGTAGCCAGAATATGCATCCATGAAACTTAACAATTCATGCCCGGACTGTAGCATCAACCATTGAATCGATGTGAGGTAGTGGGAACGAGTCCTTCGGGCAAGCTTTGTTCAGGTCGGTGAAATCAATACAGACTCGCCACTTACCATTTTTCTTTCGCACCACCACCACATTGGCTAGCCACTCTGGGAATTAGACTTCCTTGATGGCACCATTCTGTAGTAATTTTTGAACTTCTTCATCGATAATTTGATTCCTCTCTGGTGAGATTTTTCTCCTCTTTTGTCTGATAGGAGGGTAGTCTGGATCCACATAGAGCCGATGGGTAATCAATTCAGGGTCGATTCCAGTCATATCTTTGTGAGACCATGCGAATTGGTTGTGTCGTTTCAGCAAAAAATCAACCAAGTCTGCTCGTAGCTCGAGATCCATATTTGCTCCTACTTGTGTCTTGTGATCTGCATGTTCAATATGAATTTGGACCTCATCAAGTTCTTCAATGTTGGGTAGTGTCGGCTCCATACAACGAGGTCCGTTCTGTAATTGCTATGCAGAATGAGTTTTGGCTTTCAATGTTGTCTGGTAGCAGCCTCTTGAAACAACCTTATCTCCCATTATTTCCCGAATCCCCCACTTTGTAGGGAATTTCAGAACTTGGTGATAAGTGGATGACACTGCTCTCATTTCATGGATCCATGGTCTGCCAATGATAAGATTGTAGGTTGAAGGACAATATAAGACTAAGAAAGTAGTCATCTTGTTGATTCCTCCAGCGTATACTGGAAGGATTATTTCTCCCATGATGAATTTTTGTTCACCACTGAACCCAATTAACACCGTCGTTCGCCTGTTTATTTTCTACAGCTCGGCTCCCATGTCTGCAAGGGCTGCAACGAAGATGATGTTGGCTGAAGATCCTGTGTCTACTAGCACTCGTTTGATCATAAAGTTCACCACTTGCAAAGAAATCACCAAAGCATCATGATGTGGATTCATACTACCAGAGTCGTGTCGTCTGGAAACTCCATGGTCATGTTAGTAAACATCCTCTCCAATGACATTGTAGAGTGAGGAATGTTCACCATGACAGCCCTGGTATGTCGTTTGGCTGCTGAGTAGGAAACCCCACTAACTTCTGATCCCCCTGAAATGAAATTCATTGTGTTGTCTATTGGTGGAGGTGGAATTGGAGCGTCCCCTTGGCCATCTCTTTTGTTTCTTTGGGCTAAAGTAGTTTTTCCTTTTTCTGTATGTAAATCCCTCAGGAATCATTTGTTCAGCAGCTCCAGGACCTCCAACCTCAATGCTACGCATTCAGCTGTAGTATGTCCGTAGTCCCGATGGAATTCGCACCATTTATTGGTATCATTCTTTTTGGAACTTTCTCTGTTGCGTGGGGGCCATCTCACCTCTCCACCCATTTTTTAAGGACCGAAACCAATTATCCTGGGGAAATAGAAAAATTTTAGTCTGTGAGCCTCAGTTTGTCTACTGGAGTTCTCTCCTGGGCTCTGTGCGGAAGAAGTCGTCGATCAAAATCTTTACGGAGAAGTTGATGCTCTTTTCTTTGATGATTCCTCTTATCTGAACGATGATGAGGCATCATTTTTGCGAAATCTCTATGTCGTTTAGGAGCATGGTGAATTCTTTCATTTTGCAAGTTGAGGAATTATCTTTCCTTTTATTCCTCTTGTCTTCTTCCCACCTGATTTCTATTTGGGCTCGTGCCATGGCTTGGTCCATTGTGTAGCATCAGAATTTAGTTAGTTTTTTGTAGAGTCCACTCTCAGAGAGTAACCCGTTTCTGAAAGCTTCCACAACTGTTGGCTGATAAAGATCTGGAATAGTCATCATTTTCTTGTTGAAGCGAGCCACGTAGTTTCGCAAGGATTCCCCCTTCGTTGCTGGATAGTATTGAGGTCATCAATAGTTTTTTCAAGCTTGCAAGAGCTTGCGAAATGTTCCACGAATTTATCTGCTAGTTGTTGATACGATTCGATGGATCTGTATGGAAGATTGATGAACCAAGTAAGGGTTGGACCAGCTAATGTTTCTCCAAATACTTTGCACATTCCAGCCTCCCATTGGTGATGGGCCAGACCAGTTGACATCATTTTTTATTTGTAGTGAGTAACATGGTCGTCTGGATCAGTGGATCTGTCATACAACTTCATATCTGGTAGACTAAATTTCGTGGTAGCTCAACAGATGTGATGGTCTCCAAGAAGGGAGTGTCAGAAACGGTTCATGCTCTGTTTTTTTATCGACAATCTCACCCCTGGTAGGCTGGACATAACTGATTCTTTAAACTCCATCATTTCCCTCCTCATGGTGGATACAACCTGTTGTGCTTGGTCGACTGGCGAAATTGGTAGGTTCCTATGGTCGCTATTTGCCAGATTTTCCTCTGCCACTTCGTTGAATGTTCCCAAGAGGTTAGATGGAATGACTTGATTGTTGGCTTGATCAGGGGTGTTACGATGTTGAGAAGTGGATGAGATTAATTCCAATTGCTTTTGAAAGCTTAGGTTGGAATTTCACATGGTTTGGTTTTCTTCTTCCAAAGTTTGCAATCTTTCCTGGAGCATGGCCAGTTGCGATGCTACTGGATCCGGTGTTTGCTTATTGCTAGAAGCCTTGAATGATTGTGCTTTTGAGAGTTGTAGGATGAGAGATCTTCGCCTGCTATGAATCGCTAAGGCCCCACGGTGGGCGCCAAATTATGGATGTTGGATTTCGTCCGAGGTCCATAATCAGAATTTGTATGTTAGGGGCACTAGCGATCCTGCAAAACAAAGGTAGTGTGAGCAGGAAGTATACTAACCACCGGTGTGGTGGGTGCCGGGGGCACTCCGACGCTCAAGTCAGTAGTATGAAATGAGCAGTAAACAAGTAAAATGTGAAAGTAAGGTTTGTTATTACCTTATCTTTCTTTGGGTGGCCGTGAGGGTGGTGACAAGTGTTTAAGGAATGAGAAGCTCTGAGAGCTTGTGTCAGAGAGCAGAAGACTTGAATGTGAGAAGTCCAACTTGAATGATCTGCACTGCGAATTCTACTTCCATTTATAGGTGGAGAAATATGAACTTTATAGTTAGCACATGGGAAAGGATCCCCACAACATGTTTAAGATGTAAACTTTCGGTGATCATGAATCTCTGCATGTGAAGAATATATATCATGTTTAGAAAAATGGGGAAATAGTTGGTAACAAAATGAGGTATGTTTTATATCTTGTTTCTTGGTTTTGGCTTTATGCATGAATCATTTATCTGCACGTGGAATAAGGCTTTTGCTCGGCTTCACCTTAGGCTTTATGGTATTCAGAATCTCGGCTAGGCCTCTGTCTATGAGCCTTATTTGACATTGGGTTCGAATGGAAAGGCAGTTTTTCCCCTGACCCAATTTTGGCCCGTACAACATATCATATTTTCGACATGTCCACGATCCTTTACAACTAATGAGAACACCAATTCTGATATATGCGATCAACCTTAAGTGATTGGCTTTGGCCAAAGTCTTAAGAATCGTGACTTACTCACATGGATACCTAAACCCCTTATGGTACACATACGGGCCGACGGATCCTATCTTGATACGCACTTGATTAACGAGTGCATCGGTCCACACCCAATAAACATCTAGCGATCAGACTATGAAAGGTCTCTAACATATATAACATCAAAGTGTGGAGGATCATTCACAAAATCAATGCTATTCTATAGTTAAATGATATCATATACTACTCAACTCTAGGATATTCATAATGAAGGTGGTGTGTACTTCTGATGAGCGGAAAATATATCAATATTTACCGCCCATTTTACTTAATATTTTGTTTAGTTTCTCGGGTTTGATGAACGTTTTGATGTGTTTTAGTTTATTTTACAGATAAAATAATATTGGGACTCAATGAAATCATTTAGGACAAAATGTGGGTCAAATAAGGGCAAAAAATTGGACTTGACATATTAATTTTGGAGATTGGAAACTTGAAAGGGCGTTCTAACAAAGTGCAGTTTCAGAAATTCCAATTTTGCACAACTGTCGTATTTTGGGCATAATTTTTTTACTCCGATATCGGATTGAGCTGATCCAAGTTTCAGATTAAAGAAGACTCAAAGATCTACAACTTTGAAGAACAAAATAATTTCGAATTATGAAGATTTTATGACCGAAATTGATGAAACATCTGAAAGTGTGTTATGTGTAATTATTAAAGTCATTTTCAAAGAAAAAAAATAAATAAATAAATAAAAAATAAAAATAGTCAAGCTCTCACCAAACATGATAACAATTAATAATGGATTTGGTGGAGCAATTAGTGGAGCAATTAATAATGGATTTGGTGGAGGCAAAATTTTGCCTATAAATACCAAGCCATTTCATTTGTAAATTCATACTTTCTTCTTTGAAATTCCTTAAGAATAACTAAGAAGATTGTATATTGTTTGTTTATTTACAACTTTCAGTAATTAATTTCCGCTTTCTCACTTTCTTTTCTTTACTTTTCAGTTTTTACTTTCCGTTATTTACTTTTACGCACAGTACCTTCCTTTCTTTACTTTTTCAGTTTTTACTTTTCAAGCAATGAGAAGGTAACTCTCCCTTGTTGGGGTAAAATGTAAAGCTTTTATTATTACTATTTAGATTAATCTCCCATAATTATAATATAATAACAATTTAAAATATGGCTTAACGAGGATACCGCCATATTGGTCGGTTAGTAATTAATTATAAATTGGTTTTAACCTGATTAAGCATGGATACCACCTGGTTGGTCGGTTGGTAATTAATTATTAATTTGACTTAATCAGGATACCGCCTATATAGCTGGTTGGTAATTATCACGCAAAGTTAATATATTATATTAAGGGAGATATCTAAAATAGTAGTAATAAAAGTGGATCATTTTACCTCAACATTTTCTTTATTGTACTTTTTCTTTATTTACTTTATATTTACTTTCCAGCATTTACTTTATGTCTTTTCTTTTATTTATGTTCTTACTACCCGTAAATATGTGTCGTAACTAAGCCAGTTATCTGAGGTTGTGATGAAATCCAATATCACCGGTTTATAAGGGGTTAAATTACAGTTTGGGTAATATAAAGTTTATTTATTGAGCCTTAATCATAATATTTTTTTAATTAACTGGCCATTAATAAAATTGAATTGGTAAACTTAAAATGAACTTGGAAAAGAGATTTTAGGTTAAAGACCTTAGACTCAATAGCTCACGATCTTCCTTGAGGATATATAACCCTTTAATAGATTTCCTTAGATGATAGGAATATACCTGTCGGGCGGAGGTAGCCATAATTGGAACTTAATCTTAATGAATTCAGATAACTTGGTTAACATAGGAATATGATTAATTGGATTATACTGGGTATTTGTATTTGACCATCGGAAGAGGCTTTTACATAATTTCGTGTTCCAGGTTAATCAATCGATATATTACACAACCGTAAGATAACCTTCATCTTTAAAAATGATATTGGAAAGATTCACAACCCTGCATAGTTTTATAAAATTGAATTTTCCTAAATCTACTTTCAAGCAATTTCATTTACTTGTTTTAAGTTTAAAGTCACCATCCAATCAAATAACCAATCCATTAGATCCTCGTAAAAATTTGACTTCATAAATTAGTAACAAAAGGTTTTAAGTCCTCGTGGGATCAATACTTTTTATACTACTTGAACGATACATGCGCTTGCGTTATACGCGTGTGATTACACCGATCAACTTCCAACTATTAGGAATCACATGTGAGTCATTCAATATTCGCTCCAACGAATACCCACATGTCTATACAAGCTTCTCTTGCTTATAGTACATTGGGTTAAACCATTGGAACTCCAATTCCAATATGCAACATGTGCTAGTCTTATAAGTTATAAGAATACGACCATATTCCAAAACCAACGACTAATAATATTTACTTTAAGAATAGTTTTTAATAGCAATATTATCTCAATGTCGGATCACCCAGTATCCAGTATTACTACATGACTATTCTAATATCGATGTCATTCTCAGCATATTTATATATCAATCTAATATGCATAATGACATTACTATTAATAAGGTTGAAATGAAAATATAGTTATTTTATTTATAAATAATAAAATATAGTGTATAATAAATTATTCAGATTGGCGCTCCAAGCACCAACTCCAACAACATCGAGATACATCTGGTCGAATATTAATGGGAAATTCTCGAACTGTTGTTGAATGACCAACTATATCACTTCCAGCAAACCCACCACTTGCCCATGACCCCTGAACATTTTCTTCATCTCTACCAGATGTATAATTATCGCAGGGAGCTTCATCCAACACATAAACTGGAACAGAATGACTAACCATATTACAACTCAACAAAGAACCACCTTCAGATCGTTGACCATCGCTAGCAATAATCTTATCCCAACTCAAATATAGCTCGACCACACTACATTGTCGAACGTCATTTGATTGTAAATTTAAAAACCATTTCCAGCCCTTTTGACTACCAATTTCAATAACTAAATGTCGCATAAAATATGACGAAATTAAACTTTTCATACTGACTTTGTACTCCATTTTACTTATTGCAATCGCACATACAAGATTTCCACTAACTGCTCATAAGTTGTGCCTGCAACAACTAACTCTAAAAAAAATAGATTATCTCATGTATTCATCGCTGTCATTATCTAATTTCTCTCAAGACCATTATTGTAGAAAGTTAGAGGTATTTGTTCCATTTTAGACTTATGAGAATATGAAAAAACTTCGAAAAATGGATTGGCAAAAAAAGACTATATTTTTATAGTGAGAAAAATGGGAAATGTTCGGTTTTATAAATATTTTTTCAAACTTTGAACATCCGAAGTATTGAATACAAAATTAAAAAAAATTAAAAACTTCAGAGATTTGAAGTTTGATTTCGGATCTCCGAATTTTACACCAATTTCGATGTGTACTTCAGAATGGTTGGAAATATAAATAATAAACCATCACTAATTTTGATAGATGGGTATCTTTTTTTGGTTAGTTTTATTAAATTTCATATATATAATGTGCCTGACCTATTCAAATCCAAATTTTCAAATGTCCACTAAACTTAATTTAAAAATTTTCAGAAAGGGAACTATTCCAAGTTGGAATAACTTTTAAGCCTCGAAATCTCCAAATCAAGCACGCTGAGATCTGATCTCCCTCGCTAACACTAACTGTTGGAAAAATGCTTATGAGTAAGCATTTTGAGGCTCAATTTTAAGCATGGTCTACTTCGTGTTAGTGTTTGTTATTGAATGATTCGGATACTCCTCCGTGAGTACTTCGAAATGGTATATTCATATGCTTAAAATGGTGCTTGGGTGAATGAGAAATTGTTGCTCAAAGTTCACCCATTGGTGTTGGAAAATAAAGAGAAGTTAGCTTGTCCCATATGGGAAAGTTATAGAGGGAATATTATGCTTATATATGATTGCTCATATGTAGATGGGTAAGAGTTATAAGGATAAATGCTCTCTCTACGTGCACGGGGGGGTGCAAATCAAATCCGAATCAAGCTTGGCTCGTGTGCACCCGCGTGTCCTGCGTACACGAATGCCGGACCAAATTGTGCGGGCCTGGCCCAGCCGAATTTTTACTAATCTCTTCAGTTTTCCAAGCCTTTTGAATTTCCATAACAGCTAATTTAATTAGCTTGGTGGTTACAAAAGTTGAATTTCCATAACAGATAATTTAATTAGCTTGGTGGTTACAACAAAGTGAAACGCCTCCTATTAATGAGATATAATTGGCTTGTTAATTTCCTTTAAATGAGCTGTGATTTCGTTTTTTTATAAATAGGTAAAATACTGAGATTTTGTTTAACAGAGAACACAGAGAATAAAAAACATCACACACAACAGCTCGGTTTTCTTTGTTTTGTTAAGTGAGAGTTCAAACACTTTTGTGGTTCGTTGGATACGAGTTCGGTGGTGCCCTTACTCGTGCGTTTTTCGTTGTATCCTGGGAAACAATCGTCTCACGTTCTACTGCACCTACGGTAGGGGACAAATTTGTTTTAAGGATATTGTTGTCATCAACAAGCCTCGGGAAAGTGAAGAAGCAGTGATTCAGTTCTGGATCATCAATTTCAGGGTCTAACTCTCTGCCCCCGCTCATCAGCCTCTACCTCCGCTCGCCAGCCTCTGCCTCTGCTCATCAGCCTCTGCATCTGCCCGCCAGCCTCTGCCTCTGCTCACCAGCCTCTGCCTCTGTTCATCAGCCTTTGCCCGCCAGCCTCTGCCTCTGCTCACCAGCCTCTGCCTCTGCTCATCGGTCTCTGCCTTAAGGGTGGCAACGGGCCGGGTCGAGCCCGGCCTAAAAAAATTTGGCCCGGGCGTCAGTCGAGCCGGGCCGGGCCGGGCTCGGGCCCGGGCTAAAATCCGGCCCGATTTTTTTTTTTTTTAAAAAATTTCAAATTAAATATATATTATATAAATATATCATACATTCACAGTAATTGCAAGATAATTTATAAATACATCAAAATTTTCAATATTTCATCCATAAACTAACAATCCAAAATACCACAAAATTACAAATAAATACCTCAAAAGTTTCAATGTTTCATCCATAAACTAACAATCTAAATACCACAAACAACGAAAAAAATACATTAAAAGTTTTAATATTTCATCCATAAACTAACAATCCATAAACTAACCATCCAAATGTCATAAACAAATACATCAAAAGTTTCAATGTTTCATCCATAAACTAACCATCCAAATGTTTAACAATGAGTCAGCGGTGACAATATTATGGGAATGAACAACAGAAGTAGAAGAGTCACCACCAACTTCAGACTTAGCTTCATAATATTTAACTATCTCTTCAGAAAGTTGACGTGCTCTCGTAATTTGTTCTGCAACACCCATACCATAAATCTTTGGAAAATAGTAATCAATTAACATCATCTTAAATCTTGGGTCAAGAATGACAGCCATAACCAATACCTCATGAATCTCTTGCCAATATTTCTCAAACTTGGCAATCATAACAGAGGCCATTTGTTTAACTTGAGGAACATGAGACACTTGCCACTCCATCAAAGACATCCTCATTTTACAAGCCAGTGGGAAAAACATATTGGCTGCAGGGTACTTCGTACCTGAAAACATCTCCGTCAACAAATAAAATGGACGTAAATATTCTATCATTTTTTCAGCCATTTCCCATTCTGCATCAGAAGGCAAACATTTATAATGGGGCTCAATTTGTTGCACTCGAGGAAAAAAAATTTATACTTCACTGCAATATCAAGCATGACAAATGTAGAATTCCATCTAGTCGGACAATCAATCACCAACTTTCTTTCAGTCTTAATCAATGATTGATGTGCAGACATCATAATAGTTTCAATCCTTTTCGGTGTGCTACTCCAATAAGCAATACTCTCCCTGATCTTTGCAATACCCACTTCAATCACGGTCAAACCGTCCTTCACAATTAAGTTCAAAATATGAGCTGCACACCTCATATGAAAAAATTTACCACCCAATACAAGAGATTCAGATGAAAGCATTCCCTTCAATCTTTCTACCATTGCGTCATTAGTTGAACAATTATCCAAAGTAACTGTTGACAATTTTCGATCCACATTGCAATCCATCATACATTTAATTAGAACTTGAGATAGACACTCGGCAGTATGCGGGGCCGGTACATATATGAACCTACATATACATAATGTATGTAAGTAAATGTTAGCATATTCAACAAATAAGTTAGACATGATATTATATGTACATAAAATTAAATTACCTTAAGACTCGACTTTGTAAACGTCATGTGTTGTCAATGAAATGTCCTGTAACAACCATATACCCTCTCTTTTGGTTACCAGCAGTCCACATGTCAGTAGTAATAGCAACTCTGCTGTCATTAATATTCAACAAATTCATTAATTTCACATTTTCTGATTTATACAATTTGAAAATCCCAGCCTTCAAAGTGTTTCTGGACATCTTCTTCACCAAAAGGGTTGCAATAACTCATCAAGTCATTAAAAGCATCATACTCAACAAACTTCAGTGGCAGCTCATGCTTTAAAACCAATGACGTAATTTTTTGACGGACAATATTTACATCAAATGATCTAAGCTCCATAGAAGTCGTTCCATCTTCTTGCTTTATAACATTAAGAGTTTTTTGAACTGTATCTTCAAACTTAGGTTGTTTTTTAGTATAACAATTCTTCATATGTCTATTTAAGTGACTAATACCTTTTTCAGACATACAACTCAATAACTTGGCACAATGATTACATTTTGCCTTTAAATTCCCACCAACAGTAATCTTCGTAAAATATCCCAACATCTTGCTGTCGTTCGTCTCTTATTATCCATATTTTCTAATGCTACTCCCTTTCTTTTGTTACCATCTTCATCTATTTTTCCATCTTCAATATCAAGTATCTCATTTTCATCATCACTAGGCCTTACATCTTCAAGGCCGTTAAGAAAAACAGGGGAATTTGGCAGAATAGGCGTAGATTCTTCCAAGTTAGACATCACTGATAATGGCACTGAAAAGCAAGAAAGATTAAATCTATCAACTTTAAGGACTATGAGACCAAATTTAACAAAATGAAGACCAACTGACCAAATCAATAAACTTGTTTCAATAAACTTGTTTCCAACAACATCATATTCATCATCAATAAGGCCATAACCATTAACCAATGCATCACAATAACAAGAAATCCAGGAAGCAAATCAAAGCAAATCAATATTCATAATCAACACTACCAATGCAGCACAATAACAAGGAATCCAGGAAGCAAATCAATATTCATAATCAACACTACCACCACCAAACCTCACCCTCATTAATCCACCAAATCGGTCTAAATCAATAGAGGAGCAGGAGCAAGCCGAGAAAAAAAAAATCAGTAAAAAAAATAAATTGGCAGATGAGCATGAGACGAATGATTTATCATTTACTAATCTATATGGCTTTATTGATATCTAATTATCTATGGGATACTGCAAAATTGCATCATATAATTTTTTTTTACTTTTAGCCCAATACAAAACTGAAAAATGGGTAGAATCATGTCTCCCACAATACATCATAATTCCTACAAGCAATAAAAAAATTCAGGATCCATCATATAGACACCACACATTAAACCTTACCCAAGCTCTGTGAGAGTGATAAACGTTACCCAAGCCAGAAATAGTAGACAAACGTCACAAGCCGATGCCAAATCGCCGAGAGAGATTGAGATTTGAGAGCAATTGGAAGCCGAGAGAGATTAAGATTTGAGAGCAATTGGAAATTGAGATTTGACTATTTGAGAGACTTCAAAATGCCGAGAGAGAGGAGATTTGAATTGAAAAATGGGAATTAGGGCATGGCCACATGGGTGAGCTGCTGATTGTTGAGAGTCAGAGAGTGTTGATTCTGTTGAAAGGAAAGCTGAGAGAGTGGGCTTGGCAGTGGGCACAGGGCCTGACACTCACAAAATCAGATTTTCAATTTTCAATTTTACTTTTTTTTTTATATATATTTAAGCCCGGACACGGGCTTAAACCTTTGAGCTCGGCTCGGGCCCGAGCCCGAGCCAGGCTCGGTCCCAAAAGCCCGGCTCGCTTATATTATCTCCCGGGCCGGGCCCGGGCTTTTCTGCCACCCTTACTCTGCCTCTGCTCATCAGTCTCAGCCTCTGCTCATCAGCCTCTGCTCATCAGCCTCTGCCTCCACTCTCAGGGTCTGCCTCTGCTCTCAGCCTCTGCTCTCAGCCTCTGCCGTCAGGGTCTGCCGTCAGGGTCCGCCGTGAGGGTCTGCTCCGTGAGTCTGATTGGGTCTGCTCGAGGATAATTGTAATATTTGTAATATTTGAATTTCCCAATTACCGTGAAATAATTGTAATAATTGTAATAATTGTATAACTACAGTCTTAAAACAAATTCGACTCTGTGGATATGGAAATCAGTCCAAACACAGTAGATCCGAATATGGCAGCCTCTTCGGCTGGCCAGAATGTTATGGCAGCCCCCATGGCTGACCAAAGTGCAGTGGCAGCCCCTTCGGCTGGCCAACTTGCATCAGCCTCTGGGCTTAATATGGCAACCGCTGTGGCTGGCCAAGGTGTTTCTGCCTCTATGGCTAGACAACCTGTTGGACATGTGAGCCATGTCAATCCTGCTGCGGAAAAACCTGAAAATTCAGTGGTCGGAATTTCAAGAGGTGGCAACAGAAAATGTTTTTTTACTTGACCACGTTGAACCTTGCGAGGTTTCTAAAGGAAGATGCTCATGTACCCAAAGAGGGTGAGATTGATATCCAAGTCATCAGTGCCATCGATGCTTGGAAACATTCTGAATTCCTATGTCGGAATTATGTGCTGAATGGGCTAAGTGATTCCTTGTACAGTGTGTACGCCGGAATGAAAACAGCTAAAGGGCTTTGGGAATCTTTAGATCGAAAATAAAAACTGAGGATGCCGGTACTAAGAAATTTATCGTAGGTCGTTTCCTAGATTTTAAGATGATTGATTCCAAAACTGTGATAAGCCAAGTACAAGAACTGCAGATTATTCTAGCAGAAATTCATGCTGAGGGGATGAGTTTAAGTGAAACCTTCCAAGTAGCCTCGATAATTGAGAAACTACCACCTGGTTGGAAAGATTTCAAGAATTATCTAAAGTATAAGCGAAAAGAAATGAGCATTAAAGACTTGGTTCTTAAGCTGAGAATTGAGGAAGATAACCGAGTTTCTGACAAGAGAGGAATGACTCATGAGGCCAAAGCAAATGTTGTCAAACATGGCCATAAGAACAAGAACCTCAAGAATAAAGGGTCAAAGATGGGCCCTAAAGGATGAGTTTCCAAGAAATCCAAATTTCAAGGAAGATGCTTCAACTGTGACAAAATGGGTCACAAGTCTTCTGAGTGTAGACTGCCCAAGAAGAAAAAGAAACAATAGGCTAATGTGCTGGAAAACATGACTCAAGATGTTTCATACATTAACCTTTATGCTGTGGTTTCTGAGGTGAATCTGGTGGGTTCTAACCCAAGAGAGTGGTGGATTGACACTGGTGCCACTCGACATGTTTGCTCGGATAAGAGCATGTTTTCTTCATTTGAGCCTGCTGGTAATGAGGAAAAGATATACATGGGAAATTCAGCAACATCTGAGATTGAAGGTCAAGGAAAGGTAATTCTGAAGATGACCTCGGGGAAAGAGTTGACTTTGAACAATGTTCTGTATGTACCTGAAATACGGAAGAATCTTGTATCTGGATCGCTTCTGAACAAGCATGGATTCCGGATGGTGTTCGAGTCTGATAAAGTAGTTTTGACTAAAAATGGGATGTATATGGGAAAAAGGTATGTAACTGATGGGCTGTTTAAGCTAAATGTAATGGTTGTTAAACCCAAAAATATCAATAAAGCTAGTTCTTCTGCTTATATTGTTGAGTACTCTAATCTTTGGCATGGTAGATTAGGACATGTTAATTTTAATTCATTGCGAAAATTAATTAACATGAATCACATTCCCATTTTTAAAATTGATAACAAACATAAGTGTGATACTTGTGTTGAGGCAAAACTAACAAGATCATCTTTTCATAGTATTGAAAGAAATTCTGACCCACTTGATCTAATTCATACCGATGTATGTAATTTTAATTCAATACAATCGAGAGACGGTAATAAATATTTTATTACCTTTATTGATGATTGCACAAGATTTTGCTATGTGTATTTAAGAAGTGATCGTGGTGGTGAGTATGTTTTCCCTTTTGAATCACTTTGTGAACAAAATGGAATCATACATCAAACCACAGCTCCTTATTCACCTCAATCCAATGGGATTGCGGAACGTAAGAATCATACCTTGAAAGAGATGATGAACTCTATGTTAATCAGCTCTGGCTTACCTCAGAATATGTGGGGAGAAGCTGTCTTATCAGCTAATTACCTTTTAAATAAGGTACCACGGAAAGAAGCAGGGAAAACTCATTATGAAATGTGGAAAGGAAGAGTACCTTCCTATAAATTCCTACGAGTGTGGGGGTGTCTTGCCAAGGTAGTCATTCCTCCACCTAAAAAGGTGAAGATAGGACCAAAAATTGTTGATTACATTTCCATAGGATATGCACATAACAGTAATGCTTATCGATTTCTTGTGCATGAGTCTAATGTACCAGATATTCACAAGAATACGATAATGGAGTCGAGGAATGCATCCTTTTTCGAATACGTTTTTCCTTGTAAAACTACTTCGAATTCAAATGTGCAAAAACGAGCACATGAGACTATCATTGAAGATAGTCAGGACCGAGAACAAATAAATGTTCCAGAGGATCAACAAGTTGTTGAACCTGAACTAAGACGTAGCAAAAGAGCTAGAACCGAAAAATCATTTGGTCCAGATTTTCTGACATTTTTGCTAGAGAATGATCATCAAAGCTATAACGAAGCTGTAAGGTCAGCTGATGGTGCCTTATGGAAAGATGCCATCAATAGTGAAATTGAATCCATCTTACAAAATCACACCTGGGAGTTAGTGAATCTTCCTCCAGGATGTAAACCTTTAGGGTCCAAGTGGATTTTCAAAAAGAAAATAAAGGCAGATGGATCAATTGACAAGTACAAAGCAAAACTTGTAATTAAAGGTTACAGACAACGTGAAGGTCTTGATTACTTTGATACTTATTCTCCTGTAACGAGAATAAATTCCATAAGGATGATACTAGCGATTGCAGCTTTGCGCAATCTTGAGGTACATCAGATGGATGTGAAAACAGCCTTTCTGAATGGAGATTTAGATGAAGAAATCTACATGGAACAACCTGAAGGATTTATAGCTCCAGGACAAGAAAAGAAAGTCTGTAAGTTAGTTAAATCCTTGTATGGATTGAAACAAGCCCCGAAACAGTGGCATAAAAAATTTGATGACACCATGTTGGAAAATGGTTTCAAAATCAATGAATGTGATAAATGCATTTATGTCAGAAAGACAGAAGTTGGCTATGTCATTTTATGTCTCTACGTTGATGACATACTGATTGTCGGGAGTAATGTTAAAATGGTGAAATCTACCAAGAATATGCTGAAATCCAAGTTTGACATGAAAGACATGGGTCTTGCAGATGTCATTCTGGGAATAAAGATCTCGAGAAGTCCAGATGGACTTATTCTTGATCAGTCGCATTATGTGGACAAAATTCTTGGTAAATTCAACGATGATGATTCAGCTGTGGCTAGAACTCCTTTAGATGTGAGTTTACACCTATCGAAGAATAGGGGAGAGGGTATATCTCAAGTAGAATACTCTAGAGTGATCGGGAGTTTGATGTATCTATCGAGTTGTACAAGGCCTGATATAGCCTGTACAGTAAACAAGCTCAGCAGATATACGAGTAATCCATGGGTTGATCACTGGAAAGCAATATTGAGAGTATTTAGGTACTTACGTTTTACTCGTAATTATGGGTTGCACTATCATAGATATCCAGCTGTAGTCGAAGGATACAGTGATGCTAATTGGATATCTGACATGAAAGACTCAAAGTCTACCAGTGGCTATGTGTTTACACTAGCAGGTGCAGCTATATCATGGAAATCCTCCAAACAGACTGTGATAGCCAGATCTACAATGGAATCAGAATTCATTGCATTAGACAAGTGTGTTGAAGAAGCAGAATGGCTTCGAAATTTTCTAGAGGATATTCCAAGTTGGCCTAAGCCAGTGCCAGCAATTTGCATTCATTGCGATAGTCAATCTGCAATTGGAATGTCACATAACAATATGTATAATGGTAAGTCTAGACATATTCGTCGTAGACACAATACCGTTAGACAATTACTCTCTACTAGAGTTATTTCGATTGACTATGTAAAGTCAAAGGATAACATTGCGGATCCGCTAACCAAAGGGTTAAATAGAGAGTTAGTTGTGAAATCATCGAGGGGAATGAGACTAAAGCCCATTAGATAAATGTTTATTATGAAGGAAAACCCAACCTTGTTGATTAGAGATCCCAAGATCTAGGTTCAATGGGACAACCTACTCGTAAAAGACATAATTGGATCACTGTGGGGGGTTACCCTCTAGTCCATTCCTATGGTGAAATGAAACAATGATGCTCGTATAGATAGAGGTTAAGCAAAAGCTTTTAATGATTCTTATGCGTCGGGAATCCGAGCAGAGTATTACGAGATACTCTTAAGTAAGAAATCACATATGTGAGAGAGAAGTGGGGCCGCTTCAAAGGGAATTGTACGGGGCACAATTCTTAGAAACTCTTGCAGAACCAGGTAGATGTTCATTACCAAAATGAACATAATAATGAGAACTCAGATGTGTAGGTAAATTATCTATGTGATATATATTCTCCATTTACATGAACGGCAGTACAGTTCAATGACATCGCGTCCACTGTCAGCCAGTCAAGGGAAGGTTCAAAGGCTGAGGCCTACCTATCCTATGCAGGTGTTGAACCGTTGAACTCTTCTAGGTCAAAATAAAATGTTTTATAAAATATTTTTATTTGACGATTTTCGCCAATTTCATTCATGTGGGGGATTGTTGGAAAAATGCTTATGAGTAAGCATTTTGAGGCTCAATTTTAAGCATGGTCCACTTCGTGTTAGTGGTTGTTATTGAATGATTCGGATACTCCTCCGTGAGTACTTCGAAATGGTATATTCATATGCTTAAAATGGTGCTTGGGTGAATGAGAAATTGTTGCTCAAAGTTCACCCATTGGTGTTGGAAAATAAAGAGAAGTTAGCTTGTCCTATATGAGAAAGTTATAGAGGGAATATTATGCTTATATATGATTGCTCATATGTAGATGGGTAAGAGTTATAAGGATAGAGGCTCTCTCTACGTGCGCGGGGGGGGGGGGGGGGGTGCAAATCAAATCCGAATCAAGCTTGGCTCGTGTGCACCCGCGTGTCCTGCGTACACGAATGCCGGACCAAATTGTACGGGCCCGGCCTAGCCGAATTTTTACTAATCTCTTCAGTTTTCCAAGCCTTTTGAATTTCCATAACAGCTAATTTAATTAGCTTGGTGGTTACAAAAGTTGAATTTCCATAACAGCTAATTTAATTAGCTTGATGGTTACAACAAAGTGAAACGCCTCCTATTAATGAGATATAATTGGCTTGTTAATTTCCTTTAAATGAGCTGTGATTTCTTTTTTTTTAAAAATAGGTACAATACTGAGATTTTGTTTAACAGAGAACACAGAGAATAAAAAAACATCACACACAACAGCTCGGTTTTCTTTGTTTTGTTAAGTGAGAGTTCAAACACTTTTGTGGTTCGTTGGATACGAGTTCGGTGGTGCCCTTACTCGTGCGTTTTCCGTTGTATCCTGGGAAACAATCGTCTCACATTCTACTGCACCTACGGTAGGGGACGAATTTGTTTTAAGGATATTGTTGTCATCAACAAGCCTCGGGAAAGTGAAGAAGCATTGATTCGGTTCTGGATCATCAATTTCAGGGTCTAACTCTCTGCCTCCGCTCATCAGCCTCTACCTCCGCTCGCCAGCCTCTGCCTCTGCTCATCAGCCTCTGCCTTTGCCCGCCAGCTCTGCCTCTGCTCACCAGCCTCTGCCTCTGCTCATCAGCCTCAGCCTCTGCTCATCAGCCTCTGCCTCCGCTCTCAGGGTCTGCCTCTGCTCTCAGCCTCCGCTCTCAGCCTCTGCCGTCAGGGTCTGCTCGCAGGGTCCGCCGTGAGGGTCTGCTCCGTGAGTCTGATTGGGTCTGCTCGAGGATAATTGTAATATTTGGATTTCCCAATTACCGTGAAATAATTGTAATAATTGTATAACTACACTAACTTGCAAAAACTTTGGTTCAAAAGTTAAATCAATTTCATTTCAAAAATAAATTGTCTGTCGACAATTTTCAGTTAGACGACAAAAATAGGTATGTGTAAATAAAATTAATTTTTTTTTTTTGGAAACGTTGGAAACCCCGCCACCAAACCACCCATTCTGGGCCGCGACAAGAAGTGCACCTCCTGGATTCGAACCCAGAACCTCAAAGTGAAATCCTGGACCCTACACCACCAAACCACACCCCTTGGGGACGTGTAAATAAAATTAATTTCTATAGGTAAAATGTCATTCTCATCATCCTCCATCGATTCTTATAATTAGAAACTTGAGAGAGACTACATATAAGACAAACTTTTTTTTTTGGATTATATAACTTTTGCTCAAATATATTGTTGCAATTAGAGATAGCTAATGAAATAAAAGTATGTTTTTTTTCTAGAAAATTATTATGATTATTAAAATTAATAACATAATAAAATACATCTCATAGCATGTGTAACATTATAGATACAAATGAAACACTAACAGAAAAACAAAGTATCTTGACATTATCATAGTATAATGACGAGTATGTGACCAATAATTTATTTATCAAGAATTAATTTTATAAATATGATAGATAATTATCAATGAAGGACTAAAGATAAACTCTTGAAAAATAATTGTTTAATATGTATTTGTATGACAAATAATATCGCACTATCCTTAAAATAGATTCGCCCTTCACTGGTGATGCTTGAGGAAATTTCGGCGTCTATCTCCCGAAATACAACAGTAAATGAGCAACTACCGAACACCACAATACTGTTCCGTTGAACGAGAATACTAGCATAACCATATCACCACAAAAGTTTAGAAAAGAATGCTATTGAGAGAATTATTTCTTGTGTACTTCTACAACAACTGAAGGTCCTATTTATAGGTGAAAGAGAAAAGAAGAAACTACATGAGATTAATTCATTTTTTTAAAAAAAAAATTGAAGCAAAACGGACGAAACATATGCTATTTTTACTTTCAATTCAAAATAACGAATACATTTCTATTCAAAAAGTAATGGCCCATTTATAAATCAATATACCTTAACGGACGCCATACAATTAATTATTAAAAACCGACTTAATTCGTTTGCTTAACATCCATAACGTAAGCCATTAAACTGCTTCATTATGCTTTTAATGTACCCATCAATTTGTGAACATCAATTTCCTTCACAAAATTTCCAATCATCCCTCACATGAATGGAATTGCCAAAAGACATGAAATATCACTATAAGCTTTAGTTTAGACTTGGTGATAGAGTTAAATGATCGAAACTTATATAGGATAAATAGGTGTTAGTCTTTGAACCTTCCAGAATATATTTATTTTACTGACTGATCAGCGGATATGATGTCCTTGAATTGTTATGTCATTTGTGTAAATGATGATATATCTCACATAGAAATCTTTCTGGCACATTTCTGATCTCATTGTTATGTTCGTTTTGGCCATGAAAATTTTCTGCTAAAGTTTTTAAAGAATTGAGCCCCATATGATTATCCCTCAAAGCGACCTCATTTCTCTCTCACATAGACGATTTCTTATTCAATAGTAACCAGTAATTTTCTGCTCTGACTACAGACACATAAGAATCATTAAAAACATTGCTAATCTTGTTCCCACCATTATCATTGTTTCATCATAGTAACAGATCGAGGATAACCCAACAGTGATATAATTCAGTCTTTACAATTAGGTTTTGCCTTTGAATCTAGATATTTGGATCTACAGTCAATTAGGTTGGGTTTTCATTATAATGATTTGTTCTTTTATGGGCTTTAGTCTAATTCCCCTCGATGATTTATCTACTAACTCTCTATTTAACCCTTTAGTTAGTGGATCTGTAATGTTATCCTTTGATTTCACATAATCAATAAAGATAACTTCAGTTGATAGTAGTAGTCTAATGGTATTATGTCTATGACGTATGTGTCTAGACTTACCATTGTACATGTTGCTCTATGCTCTTCCAATAGCTGATTGATTATCGCAATATATGCATATTGTTGGCATAGGCTTTGGCCACCTTGGAATATCCTTTAGGAACTGGCGTAGCCATTCCACATCTTTACCACACTTATCCAATGTAATAAACGCAGACTTCATAGTGGATCTAACTATAATTATTAGTTTAGATGATTTCCATGATACAGCTGCACCTGCCAGTGTGAATACATATCCATTAGTAGATTTTGAATCTTTTATATTATATATTCAGTTAGCATCACTATATCCTTCTAAGACAGCTAGATATTTAGAATAATACAATCCATAACTACGAGTAAATCATAAGTACCTTAGTACCCTTAATATTCATTTCCAATGATTATTTCCTGGAGTACTCGTGTATCTACTCAGTTTACTAACTATGTAAGCAATGTATAGTCTTGTATAACTCATTAAGTATATTAGACTACCAATTATTCTGGAATATTCCACTTGAGATGCACTCTATCGTTTATTCTTTAAGAAGTGAAGACTTGTGTTTATCAGTGTTCTGGCCACACTGGAGTCATCTTTGTTGAATTTCTTAAGAATCTTTTCTACATAATGTGTCTGACTTAGAATGGGTCTATCCGATGTTCTTGAGATTTTGATCCCTAAAATGACATCGGCTAATCCTCTATATTTCTTGTCAAATCTTTACTTCAACATATCCTTGGTAGATTTGATAATTTTATCATTACTACCAACAATAAGCATGTCATCTACATAGAGGCACAAAATGACATACCCATTTTCTGTATATTTGATATATGAATTTATCACATTCATTGATTTTGAATTCATTTGACATCATAACATTGTCAAATTTTTCGTGCCATTATTTTGGTACTTTCTTTAGGCCATATAAAGACTTCACCAATTTACAGACTTTCTTTTCCTGTCCAGGAGCAAAAAAACTCTTAGGTTGTTCCATGTAAATTTCTACATCTAAATCTCCATTTAGAAAAGCTATTTTTACATCAATTTGATATATTTCAAGATTCTGCAATGCTACAATTGCAAGTATCATCCTAATAGAATTCATTCTCGTAATATGAGAACATGTACCAAAGTAGTATAGGACTTCTCATTGTCAATAACATTTGATCATCAATATGGTCTTATACTTATCAATTGATCCATCTGCTTTTATTTTTCTCTTGAAAATCCATTTATAACCTAGTGGTTTACACCCTGTGGAATGTCCACTAGTTCTCAAGTATGATTTTGTATGATGGAATCAATTTTGCTCTTTATAGCTTCTTTCCATAAATGTCTTTCTGACGAGAGCTGTTTTAAAGCTTTGAGGTTCACCTTCTAACAAATAAGTCATAAAATCTGAATCGAAAGATTTTTCTATTCTAACTCTTTTGCTTCGTTTAGGTTCATTCTCAATTTCAAGATCTTGTTCTTGATCTATACTATTTTCATCAATAGTTTCAAAGGTCTGTTTCGACAAACTTGGTCCTTCATTGGATTTACATGGAAACTCATGCTAAAAAAAGATGCATTCCTTGATTTCATTATCCTATTTTTGTGTATATATGAAATTCTAGAATCATACACCAAAAATTGATAAGCATAATTATTTTGTGCATATCTAATGAAAATGTAATCTATAGTTTTTGGACCTATCTTCACTTTCTTATGTGTAGGTACGATCACTTTGACAAGAGACCCCCACTCGTAAAAGTTTATAAGAAGACTTCTATTTTTTCCATAATTTATAAAATATATTTTCTTCTTTCTTTCGAGACACCTTATTTAAAAGATAATTGGCATGGCTTATTCCCACCTATTCTAAGGTAACCCAGAACTTCACAATAAAAAATTCATCATTTCTTTTAAGGTACAATTTTTCCTTTCTGTAATCTCATTGGATTGAGGTGAATAAGATGTTGTGACTTCATGTATAATTCCATATTAAGCACATAATTCCCCAAATTGTGAGTCATATTCTCCACCGCTTTCATTTTTTAACACCTTAATTTTTCTTATCAAGTTGATTTTCAACTTCTTTCTTATAGATAGCAAATGTCTCTATATCTCTGTCTTTGCTCTTAAGCAAGTAGACATAACAACATCTAGTGCTATCATCAATAAAAGTAATAAAATACTTATTACCACCTCTTGTTTGTACAAAATTTAAATTACATATATCACTATGAATCAAATCAATAAGTTCAATTTTCCTTTCAATTCCTTGGAATGATGACCTTGTCAATTTTGTCTTCACACAAGTTTCACATTTATATTTGGAATCAATATGGAAAGTTGGTATATGATCCAAGTTAATTAATCTTCGTAAAGTATTATAATTAAAATGACATAGTCTACCATGACACAAATTAGACGACTCAAGCAAGTAAGCACAAGAGTTATTAATTTTATTAATACGCTTCACAGTCATTATATTGAGCTTAAAAAGCCCTTCAGTTATATAATATTTTCCAACAATCATTCCATTTTTAGACAAAACAACTTTATCATACTAAAAAATAATACGCAATCCATGTTTGTTCAATAGCAAACCTGACACTAAGTTCTTTCGAATTTTTGACACATACAACACATTGTTTAACCAATTTTTGACATTTAATGAAACTATCTTTATACAACATTATTCGAAAATTTATATATATATATATTAAAATAAATAATGGATAAGTTTAAATATACTTAATCTCTTAAGTCAATGAGTTCTGGGCTTGGAGAGTATTCAACGAGTATGTCATTTGGGGTATGTATAAAGCATGTAAATATATTTGGACGTAGATGTCGATTGGACCTGTTAAAGGTCATACCATATTGATAGAGCTAAGTACATATTCGGGGATGATCCTCAGCCAACCAGTCTTGGACGTTGATATCGTTTGGGCTTGACCAAGGTTATATCATGTTGATGAAACTAATTAAATATCAAGAATGGTCCTCAGTCGACCAAATCCGGATGTTTAATGTTGCTCGGTCCTGGGATAATCCTCGGTCGACCCGACCTGGGTGTTGATGTTGCTTGGACCTGTCAAATGTCACATTTAAAGAAAACAAATAAATATTAGGGATGATCCTCGATCGACCCGACTTGGGCGTCGATGTTACTCGGACCTATGATGATCTTCAGTCAACCTGACCTATGCGTTGATGTAGCTTATTCTTGGGATAATCTTTGGTCGATCATACCTGGGTGTTGATGTTGTTTGGTCATGGGAAATGTTATATTTAAAGAAAATAAATAAATATTACGGATGGTCCTCGACCAACCAGATAAAGGTTATGATGATTTCCAGTCGATCAAACCAGCTAAGGGTCGGGGAGTCTCCAATTTTGTCCAGATCATATGAATTTCTGAGTCTTGAACTCGACTCGACATGAGCCATTGGGGAATGTTACCATTGACTGGACCATATGAAGGCCAAGGTAATCTCCAGTTGACCAAACCAGCTAAGGATCGAGGGAGACTTTATTGTCGTATGGACCAGATGAATGTCCAGGTCTTGAAATCGACTTGACATGAGCCATTACAGAATATTCTCATCCACTGGACTAGATGGAGACCGGGGTAATCTCCACTTGACCAAACTAGCTAAGGGTCGGGGGAGTCTTCAATGTCGTCTGAACCAGATGAAGGTCCAGGTCTTGAACTCGACTCGACATGAGTCCTTGGGGAATGTTACCGTTGACTGGATCAGATGAATGTCAAGATAATCTCTAGTCGACCAAACCAACTAAGGGTTATGGGAGTCTTCATTGTCGTTTGGACCAGATGAAGGTCTAGGTCATTGAACTCGACTCGACATGAGTCATTAAGGAATACTCCCGTCGATTGGATCAGATGAAGGCTAAGATAATCTTCAGTCGACCAAACCAGCTAAGGGTCGGGGGAGTCTTCATTGTCGTCTGGACCAGATGAAGGTCCAGGTCTTGAACTCGACTCGACATGAGTCATTGAGGAATATTCCCGTCGACTGTACCAGATGAAGGCCATGATAATCTACAGTCTACCAAAATAACTAAGGGTCGATGGAGTCTCCATTATCGTCTAGACTAGATGAAGGTCCAAGTCTTGAACTCGACTCAACATGAGTCATTGGGGAATATTCCCATCGATTGGACCAGATGAAGACCATGATAATCTTCAGTCGACCAAACCAACTAAGGGTCGGGGGAGTCTTTATTGTCATTTGGATCATATGAAGGTTATGATAATCTCCAGTCGGCCAAACCAGTTAAAGGTCGGGGGAGTCTTCAATATCATTTGCACCAGATGAATATCCAGGTCTTGATCTTGACTCGACATGAGTCATTAGAGAATGTTCCTGTCGACTAGATGTTGGTCATTCCAAATGTTTCGAATGGAACAATGTGATGTGATATTGCATATGTGTCAGTGAAACAGTATCATTTGGAGCAAATGATGAAAATTCATTTAGTAAACAATAAGCCGTGTCGAATAGACTATAGGCATAGATGAATTCAGTTATCTTTAACTTGTCGTTTCGAATGGGATATTTTTGCCTAAAGCCAAGCTTTTGTATGTGTCCTCTGGGATATAGTCTTCTGTTGTTTTGAGGCTTCATCGAGTAAGCCAATTGGTGGCTTTGTGTACAAAGAGTGTGCTTTGTTGAGTGAGCTATATGACGATACGTTTGTAACAAGAAGTATGCCTTGTCAAATGAGATTGTCGTCGGTATATCCAATAGGTTGACCTTTGATTTTCGAGCCTGTATCACAAATATGGTTTCTAGTAAGTATAAAACATAAATATATGTCTTGTTGTACGAGACAATTTGATGTCTCTCCAATGTAACCATGTTATGTCGTCTGAGTCGAGGGAAGGTCCTCTTGTGTCAACATATATTATTTGTGTCGACTGGGGAGAAAGCCATTATTCCTGCTATTTTTAGATTATGTCATACACAGAAGATGTTTCATTGTCGTCTGGGATTGTTGGAGTCCAATGAATGTTGTTCCATCTAGTCCGAGAAGAACAAGTATCTTCATCTATCATATGAGGAATATGAGTGTTCCTGATCTTTGAGGAAGGTTATTATCTTCCAAGATATCATAACTCCTTCCTTTTAGATTGTCCTCAGTACTCTAGACCCGATGAAGGTCCTAAAGAATCTCCACTCCACTAGGCCTGATGAAGGTCCATGAGACTACGGTCGACTGGACCTGATGAATGTGTATGATAGTCCTCATTCCACTAAACTCGATAAAGGTCTGAGGTAGTCTTCACTTTACCCGACCTGATGAGGGTCCATGAGATTTTAGTCGACGGGACCTGATGGAGGTCCAAATGGTTCTTCACTCTACCCGACCTAATAGAGGTCATCAGGGTTCTTCACTCTACCTAACCCGACGAAGGTCAAGAGACTTCAGTTGACTGGACCTGATAGAGGTATTTAAGATTTTTCACTTTACTTGACTCGATGAAGGTCAGGAAGCTTCGGTCGACTAGACCTGATGGAGGTCTTCGAGATTTTTCACTCTACTTGACTCGATGAAGGTCAGGATGCTTCGGTCGACTGAACCTGATGGAGGTCCTTGAGATTTTTCACTCTACCTGATCCGACGAAGGTCATGAGGCTTCGGTCGACTGGACCTGATGGAGGTCCTCTGGATTCTTCACTCTACCTGACCCAAAGAAGGTCATAAGGCTTCAGTTGACTGGAACTGATGGAGGTCATATGGATTCTTCACTCCACTTGACCCGACGAAGGTCATGAGGCTTCGATTGACTGGACCTGGTGGAGGACTTCCCACGTATTATGAAGCTGATGGCAATCTATACATGTCATTTGAAGAATATGATTATCCTCTCATGTCGTCTGGAAGAGATGACAACCCTTATATGTAGTCTGGAGCAGATGACAATCCATCCATGTCGTATGGAGTATATGACAATCCATCCATGTCGTATGAAGTAGATGACAATTCATCTATGTCATCTTGAGTAGTAACAATTATTCCCCGTCGTCAGGATATAATGACAATCTTAGAGAATATTTCTCGGTCGATTGGGTATGCTGAAGGTTTACGAAGGTATTCCTATGTTGACTGGGAGAAGTATGTCAATTAGGCCAGGTGATGGTCCATATGTAAAAATAATATTTTCGTAATATTAATAGTCTTTTTGTCTTTGATATATAATAAATTCTTGTTTCTAAGCATCGCTTGGTCTTGATATCAAATGAGATAAATTCACTGAAGACTGATGTCGTATCATGTAGGTTGAAGGCCTGCGTTTGTAATCCCCATTTTTAGGGTGATGATTCCCAACTTGCAGAGCTCGACTGTCTGTTGGTTGATAGGTTTTTGCATCTAAACTCGTTCATTGTTTGGAAGGGTTTGAAATTTTCTCTTCATAGCGGTTACTGGGAACGTCATGTTTCTTGCTTTCTTGTCATCTTCCCATATGAACTCTATTTGGGCTCGAGCCATGAACTGATCCATAATGTAGCATCATAATTTTGTTAGCATCTTATAAAGTCCACTATCTGCTAGTAACCCATTCCTGAAAGCTTCAATGGCAGCCGGTTGGTGGAGATCCGGAATAGATTTTATCTCTTTGTTGAAACGTGTGACGTAGCCTCGTATAGATTCCTCTTTCCGCTGCTGAATTACGTTGAGGTCGTATGTGGTTTTCTTAAGTTTACAAGAGTAGAAAAAGTGCTCGACAAACTTATCATATAGTTCCTGATACGACCCAATAGTCTTGTAAGGTAGATTGATGAACCAAGTGAGGGCTGGGTCTTCCAATGTTTCTCTGAATCCTCTACACATTCCAGCTTTCCATTGATGAGGAGCCAGGTCAGTCGACATCATCTTGTATTTTTAATGGACCACATGGTCGTCTGGGTCTGTGGATCTATCATACAGCTTCATATCCGGTGGGATAAAATTTTGTGGTAGTTCAATGGAAGTGATGGATCCCAAAAAGGGAGTATCTGAGATCATACCAGCTAAGATTTTTCTCACTGGTATTCCGACACCAGGTACGCTGGAAAGAATTGCATCTTTGAACTAATTCATTTCCTTATGCATGGTGGAGGCAACTTTCCGTGCTTGGTCTGTTGGGGAGATATGTTGACTTTTTTATTGATTTGGTGGATGATTTTCTGATGGCGGATTATCATTTGCCACATTGTTGAATGCCCCCAAGAGATTGGTTGGGATTGTAGGATTGCTGGAATAGCCCGGAGTATCACGTTGTTGGGAGGTTGAAGAGATTTGCTCCAACTGCTTCTGTAGGTTCGTATTGGAGTTTCGCATGGCTGAGTTTTCCTCGTAACCGTTCTTGGAGAATGGCCAATTGAGCGGCCACAGGGTCTGGTATCTGCTCGCTGCTTGAAGTCATGAGTAGCCATGTTTGTAAGGACCGTAGACTAAGAGATCTTTGCTTGCTATAAATTCCTAAGGCCCCACGGTGAACGCCAAATTGTGGAAGCTGAATTTCTCCTGAGGTCCACAGTTGAGAATTCGTAGGAAGGGGACACTAGCGATCTTGCAAGATAAAGGTAGAGTGAGCTTGGAGTTACTACCCACCGGTGTGGTGGGTGCTGTAGGCACTCCGACGCTCAAGTCAGTAGTAAGGACGAGCAGAAAGTAATAGACGAGCAAGATTCAGGGTTACCTTGTCCTCTGTTCACTACCGTGACGACGGTGAGCCGGTGTTTAGAGAGTGATCTCTTTGAGAGCTCAAGTATGGGAGCTAATTCAAAACCTCCACCTATTCTGAATTGTGGCTCTTTTTATAGGCTACCAAGATATGAGTTTGATTAATACAGTAAATGTTTAACCCTTTAGTGTCCAAAACGACCAATCACATGGGGTTATTAATCATAAGAAAGACGTTTCTTTAGTTTGGTAGCTGATAAGTCTAAAAGTTATTTGGCAGGCCTCTCATTTGTGTGTGGGCCTTAGCCCAAGAAATTGGTTGTTTGTAGGAATTGGGCTTTAGATAAAAATAGTTTAAGTCACATGGGCCGTATGCTGTTAAGTATTTGGGTTTGGAATAATATTGGACCCGAGGTAAAAAGACGATTTTGCCTTTGGCCCGTACATCTTACATTTCCTAAGACTCAAATCCATGTTGCAATTTTTTTAATAAGATATTAGAAAATAACTCGACTATTCATTGGGGTGACAATTGTCGTATGTTATTTTTCAATGAGCGTGACTTAGTGGCGTAGGACTCAAAATCTCACTTTGAGGTCTTTGGTTCGAATCCAGTGAGTGCATTTATTATAAGAGTCTGAGACAACCGGAAATTTTATATGCTCCGCTTTAGCTCGGAATGGGTGGTTTAGCGGTGGAGTTTACAACGATTTCAAAAAAAAAAATTTGTTGTATGTTAGTTATAACATAATTCTCTTTTTCTTATTTTAAAATTATCCCAAATTGTTCGTCAAACTTCCGGATTAGTTTTATTATTATTATTATATTATTATTATTATATTATTATTATTATTATTATTTTGTTAACTTGTTTCTTGATTTAGGCCGGTAATCCAAAATTTAGAAAGTGCAACGATTAAATTAAAAATGTATTAAAAGTTTTGTAATTTTTATGACATGGGTCGGGTTAAGTCAAATAATTGTGTGTTTGGGGTAGATATAGCTTAAAAATAATATGTGAATTGTGAGTTGTTACATTGAAGTTGCCCCGTTGGGGTTTTGTTTGCACTATGTAATCTCATTTTGGAGAAATATATTTATTGTTGTATGTTAGTTGTGTGTTGTGTTAGTAGTTATGTAGTTGATAGTTGTGTAGAGTTTAGTTGGTAGTTGTGTTTAATATAGTAGTTGTGTATTTATTATGTTAGTTGTATAATGCATATATAAAGGCCTTCCATTTGTAAGTTCTAATCAAGCAAATGTTGATACGCATTTGGCTTCACAAATTCTCACATGGTATCAGACGCCAGAGTTCCGATCTCTGGATATCTCCTTGTCTCTGTTTCCGAACAGGTCTTATCTGCTTGTCTCTGTTTCCGAACAGGTCTTATCTTCTTGCCTCTGTTTCTGAACAGGTCTTATATTCTTGTCTCTGTTTCCGAACAGGTCTTATCTCCACTTCGATGATCAACTAGCTGATGTCTTCACTAAATCCTTTCTTCCGGGACGTTACAGTACACTTGTTTCCAAACTCAATTTGGTTTCGTCTAAACCACATTGAGTTTGAGGGGGGATGTTGGATGTTAGTTGTGTGTTGTGTTAGTAGTAATGTAGTTGATAGTTGTGTAGAGTTTAGTTGGTAGTTGTGTTTAATATAGGAGTTGTGTATTTATTATGTTAGTTGTATAATGCCTATATAAAGGCCTTTCATTTGTAAGTTCTAATCAAGCAAATATTGATACGCATTTGGCTTCACAAATTCTCACATTTATCAATAATTTCATATTACCATGTGATAAGCTCGATTCAAACACCGTTGTCCTTAGATCTATCCAAACACAGTTGCCTTTAGCTTGTAATTTTTGAAGAGAATTTTGTACAAGACATATTTAAATAGATTCATTGTAAAATTTTAAGTTAACTTAAATAAGGAAAGTTATTTAAATTAAAATTCTTAAAAGAAATCCTAATTAAGCTTTTTTTTTTTTTTGGAAAATTACAATAAATTAAAATTCTTAAAAGAAATCCTAATTAAGCTAGTAAAACTAAATCTCAAATTAAATAAGACTTAA